>OZ012736.1:452193592-452358592 GCA_963859935.3 Lathyrus sativus | reverse complement strand
TCCTCTCGATACTGGTCTTCAGCCACAGAACTGACTTTCGCTTGACAAGGAAAGTTATCTGTGAGGGTTTTCACCAAACTTTTATTCGAGGTTAATCGGGGAGATAACCATTTGATGGAGAAATACCTTTCATCATACTTCTCTTCGAGCCTTCTTCATAGAGATGCCATAGGATGCGTAAAGTTTTGATGTCAGACTTGTTGGGTGTAAGATTTGTCTGAACTGTAGAGAGATGCAAAATTCTCTGTTGAAGATGTCGTTTGCTTGGAGAGATTACATTATTCTTCCTTTCGAGACTTCTCCAGAGAGATGACAGGTGATGTAATTTAATTTGAGGTGTTGATGACTTCCTTGGATGTAGGACAAACTTCTCAGGGAGAGACTGCAGTTTGTCGACCAACTAGGCATTCATGGGGAAAAATAAGCTTCTTAAGAAATGGCTCTTTACTTGCTGATTTGTAGAGGTTTCTTGGTGGATTTGATGTCCATGTTGCCAGCAAGAGATTTTGTTGAAAAACTTTCATTGGGGATTTTCCTTAATCCGGGAAAGCGAAATATCATCTTCAATGATGGAAAGCGAAATATCAAAGTGATCGAGGACCAACTTAGTCCAGGAATGAACAGGAGAGAGATTGTCTAAACAAGACATTTCCCGATGAGGAAAGAACTCGAACTGGAATTTTCATCCTATCCAAGTGTGGAAAGGAAACGGAAGAAAAATCCTCCTTGAGGATCAAACTCGGTGGGGATTTAGAAAAAGGCACATTCTTTCTGCCTAAGGCTGACGACCTTAATGGAGAAAGGATAAATAACACTTAGGGGTTAAATGACGTAACTTATGTGCTGTAGTGAGAATTGGATATCAAGCTATCAAATTAACTTGAATCACAAATCATGAAATTCACCATCGAGCTTTGATTTATCCAAAGGAAAGGGTAAAGATCGAAGAAAACCCTAAGTGTGCTATGTAACAACACAGCTAGAGATCTAAGGTTTAGGGGTTGGTTATACCTAGGGAAGGTGTTAGCATCTTAAGTATCTGTAGTACTTTATAGGAACCTCTTGTTAGTATTTGTGTTATGTTAAAGTTGCTTGCTAAAGGAAATGTGCTAAGGTAAAGGTCTAACGTATATAAAAAGTATGTTCAAAGTATGCTCGCCAAGACATCGCATCTAATGCCTACGTATCCTGACGGGAACGGAATCAGAGCATTCGTAGTTTCCCTCAATAGGGGTGAGGAACTCTTGATTGTGGTCAAGGTTCCAGGGGGCAATTAAATGTCTATGGTGAGACACCTACATGGAGTGCGACGACTCTAAACTAAGTTTAAGTTAACAAGAAAGGGAATATCCACAACGGGACGACACAATAGAGCACGACGACTCCAAGTCCTATGGCAAAGGTAAACATGAGAAATATCCATGGCGGGACGAGTACTTGGAGCATGGAGACTCCAATCCTAAGTTGCAAATGTTAACAGGAAGTTAGTTGTTAGTGAGCTCGCCAAGACATCGCATCTTGTGCATAAGTATTCTCATCGATAAATGAGAAATCAGAGTGTTCGTAGCTCGTGAAAGCACGAGTTGTTAGGTTCTAAGAACCAAGAACAACAACAAAGACAAATAAGCAAGGGACATGCACAATGACAATAAGTCAACATACAATCCATTCTCTTAGATTAGGTCAACAAGGATCAAAAGAAAGCAACAGATACACGGAAAAGAAAGAATACGCAGACACAGTACACTGAAAAGCATCATGTATGGTCAGACAGATAAGATAGCACAGAATACGCAGGGAAAAATATCATGGTAATCAGACAGTGAAAAGCCAATAGAAATACACGAAAAAATATCATGTAATCAACAGACACAGATACGCGGCAAAGCATCACGAAATAAAAATAGTAGGTACGCGAAAGAGCATCGCGTAATAAATAAATAGAGATACGCGGTAAAGCATCGCGAACCAAGATAAATCACGAAAAAACATTGTGTATATTTTGCAACAAAAATATGATTGGTAATGAATCGAAACATCAAGTAACATTAACATGGTTCATCAAGTATCAACATTCACGAGTAATACCAAAAACCCAATTAAAATAAAAATGCTAAAAATAAAATAGAAGACAATAACATATTTTTGACATTTTTAATATTATACCAAAAGACTAACTATACAAATGCTAAAAATAAAAGAATTAAAATATATTTTTTCGTATTTTTTTCTAATATTAAAAAAAAATTCATAATTTTTATATAAAATTGCAAAAGCTTAATGAAAATATAAAATTTTGTATTATTTTTACTATATTTAAATTAAAAGGATATAATCATGGCAACAATTACAATATAAATTTGCTTTCTCTTTTTTTTTAAAGCCTAAAACCCAACCCCGTATTTACATTGAGCCCAATAATAAACTATATTTGTCTTATTATATCAAATAAAAGACATAACTAATAAAATAAATAAAGAAACACAATAGCACCTACAAGAAAAATTATGCTCAACCCTTTGAACGCAAAACGCTATTCATAAATTCTAAAAAGAAACGCACATGCACAGTAAGTTTTACAAACATCTTAACATCCAACAAAATATCACCTAAGAATCAAAATTAGAAAGAAAAAAAAAGGAACACCAAGGAACAGCGATGCGAGTACCTCTTTCACAGTGAAACGACGACGAAACTTTGATAGTTGAAGGTTGGAAGGCTATCGAAGGGTGCCGACGTGGTTTGTTTCACGGTTGTTGGAGTGGTTCGGCTGGCCGGAGTAGCAATCATGTGAGGGTGGAAGGTTTAACGCAGTTTACATTAAGGGAGAGTGAGGAGTTAGTTTGAGAGTGAAGGTGAATTAACATGTTGAAGTTTTGGAGGGGTTGTATTATTGAGGTTTATTTGGTGGTGGCTGGTCTTTTATAAGGTGTGACTGGGTGAGTTTTAGGAGGAAATTATGCAGTTTAAGGATGGTATGGATGATTTAAAAACATGAATGGATGGGAAGAAAATGGTGGTTTTCAATAAGTGAGATTGTTGGCTACTAAAAATGGTGAAGTTGAGTTTATTGTGAGTTGTTGAAAATTGGTTTGTGTGAATGGGTGAATATATCAAATGACGAGGAAGCTTTAAGTTACGTTTTTGAAGAATCAACCTGTTGTCTCCTAATTTCGACGGCTAAATAAAGTTAAAAATAGAAAATAGAGTTTCCCGAGGAAATCTAATTACTTAGACTAAAACTATGTTTTATGGAATGAGAGTCGAAGACGGTTTTTCGTCAGGAGGTTCTATGTTATGGACTTAGAGACATTCCTTAGTAGTTGGAAGACCCAATTCAATAAAAGCATCGTTTAGGGGTATTTCGACGAGTTCGTTTGAATTCAAATAAAAGAGGAAAAGTCTGTTTTTGAGAAAGACACATGGAGCATCCTGGTGGTTCGAAGGCATGCGCATCGAGAATTTTCTTGATTTCATTTGTTAGCCGTTAATGACGGTTATGTTTGATGGTTATAAATAGTAGGTTTTACTATTAAGATGGGTGTGTTCAATTGTGTACAAAATCTTCATCAACTCTAAGTATCTGTGTGATTGAGAGTAACGAGTTGTGAGAATGTACGTTGACTAAACACCAGTTTTTATTTCAATGCAATTTAACACTTATTTTATTTAAGAGTTTACTTTTCTCTATGCAAGTTATTATTCTTGTTATTTATCAGCATTTTACTTCTTTTTGCCGTTGTTTAAATTCATTCATACTTGAAATAGGTTACCTTACCATGGAATTTGTCGAAGTGTTCATAGTTTTCATACACTTCATTTAAAAGGCCAATTAGCACATGTCCTAGGATTTGTGTGGTCTATCCTGTAATTTTTACGGTGAACAAAAATTGGCACGCCCAGTGGGACAGTGCTAAGCGGTTACGAAAATCGTTTTTAAGAAAATTCTCTTTGAAAAAACTTTATTTAGTTCTGTGGTAAAAAAGTTTTCTTTTGAGGAAAAAACTTCGTTGCATGTTATTGAGAAGCGGTAAGGTAGCCACTGTTAACGACAATAGACCAAAAAGGAGATATAGAAGGAGAATGGCGACGAATCTAAACCAACCAAATAATCCTCAGGATGTCTCGAAAGACAATGTAGAATAACCCGTAGGAGCTTCGACAAGGGGACCAACGGTCTCAACGTCTATTTCTGAGGCAATACTGTCTATGGGAAGTTCGATGCCCACACATTCGATTTCCCATACACAACCTATTTTGACTTACATTGGGACAAGGGATCCTCTACAGACCCACCACCAATAGGGACGTCGACATATAGAGACATTTATCCCCCGGGATTTTCAATGCCTTTGCCGTGAGACCCGCCCTATGGAATGCCAACTTCGTTGATGGCAAATTTACATAATGCCCATCCTTTATATACAGAGCCCGTAATGACTTCTCCGTTATAGGGATCTGGAACTGGGGTAAATATGGGACGAAATAGTCAGAATTTAGGTATAGGGTATTCAGCCCAGATGCAGGTTTGACGACTAATTCTGCATCTTATTTGAAACAACAGATGGACGAAAGTAACCATCAAATGGTTCAAATGATGTCGCAAACTATGGGGGAAATCTTTCAGCCCCTCATCTAGAACACTACACAAGCCAATCAACAATTGGAAGAGCAAATGACGCGCATGGAGGAATTCTTGGGTGTACCAAATCCCCCTCGACAACCACCGAGGGAGTTTCTTAGAGAAAACCAAGGAGTAGTCTTCAACGAAGACAACACCATCATTCAAATTCCACAAAATCTGGCCCAGGAAAATCAAAATAACCAGGGAATGGTCGAACAACCTAGAATCGAACCTCTTAGGAATCAACCACAAGTTCCTAGAGAGGAAGAACCAATGATAGTGTTGGTAAATAGGAACCAGGATGCTGAGAACGTCGTACAATAAGTTTGACGTAACAATCTAGCAGCAGACAATAATTTGGATGCCATGGTTGAAAGAACCATGGCACGTAACAGAGTAAATGTTGGCCTTCGGCGGCCAAATTACACGTCACCACTATCAGAATATATCCTCCAAGTAGACTTTCCCCCAAGAACAAAAGTCCTCAAGTTCACTAAATTTTCTGGGGATACTACTGAGTTTACTGTCGAATACGTGGCTAAGTATCTGATAGAAGCGGGGGACATTTCGAATGACGAGAATCTTAGGGTCAAGTATTTCCCAAGTTCTCTTACGAAAAACACTTTTACCTGGTTCACAACTTTACCTCCAAATTCAATTCACACTTGGGCCCAGTTAGAGCGTCTATTTCATGAACAATTTTATATGGGACAGATGGAGATTAGTCTGAAGGAATTGGCTAGCATAAAACAAAATTTTTCTGAGCCAATTGACGATTATTTAAATAGATTTTGACTTGTCAAGGAAAGGTGTTTCACGCAAATACCAGAGCATGAGTTAGTCGAAATAGCTGCTGGTGGCCTAGATTATCCCATCAGAAAGAAGTTAGACACGTAGTACCTAAGGGATATGGCCCAGTTGGCCGATAGAGTTCGACAGTTGGAATGTTTGAGAGAAGAGAAAGTGAGGGTAAATAAGAATAAAAGGATAGCCTATGCCGAATTCAACTAAGACGATGAAGGATCGTGCCGTGAGCCTATAAGTTTCAGCGAAAACGAAATAGATCTCGCCGAATTAAAAAAGGGTTCACCCTATTCTTGCAAGGTTTTAACGCCTTCAAACGGGAAAAACCCTACTGAGTCAGATAAGAATGATTGGTTCCCTAAGAGAACTTATACATTCGATGTCACCAAGTGTGATGAAATCTTCGATTTATTAGTTAAAGATGGGTAAATAATAGTACCTCCTGGTGCTAAGATACCCCCTTTAGATCAAAGAAAGAAAAGAGGATTTTGCAAATACCATAATTTTTTGGGTCATAAAACCTCTCAATGTTTTCTTTTCATGGATCTTGTGCAAAATGATATCCTAGAGGGGAGATTGAAATTTGGAGAGAAGCTCAAAAGCCAGACAAAGATGGATATCGAGCCTCAATAAATCACTGACGCGCACTATACTGAGCCTAAAGAGGTTAACATGGTTGAGGTCACTCAGGGTCTCGATGATGTTGTTAACATGGAGGAATTCACTAAGGACTTCCTTAATAAAGTTGTTCTGGTTCGAGTCACTGAAGAACTTGGTCAAAAAATTTTGACGGATTTTGTTCAAGAAGAAACTAAAGGTTTCACCCAGGAGACTACTGATGGTTCCAACAGCGAAGTCACTGATGATTTTGCCAAAGGGGTTGCTGAGGACTCTAACTGAATGATAGTAACGAAAAAAACCGCTGACAATTTCATTCGAATGGATAAGGCTACTGATGGCCTTCAGATGCAGTTTTTCAAGTTAGACATTACTGATGATGTTGACATGGACATTAACATGGTAGAGGTTTCACAGGAAACTCCAATGGAGGTCGACCGAGAGTGTCGGCAAGAGGAATACAATAAAGTGGCCTACCCGAATAAGGAAGAAAGTCTTATCAACTTTCTTCACAAGTGCCAAAATAAAAAGTCTGAGGTGATGTTGTGCCCCAGGTGCAGTGTAGTGTTCGACAAAAAAGCGACATGCAACATAGAAAGTGTCAGAAAAACAAAAGAGAGGTGTGAGAAAAAGGCCTCTTACAACCAACGGGGTTTCGACCCACGAAGATTTACTTATAGGCAGGACGAAACTAGGCCAAGGGTGCATGGGGTTAGGCCATCCATGTTCAAACCCGCAGCAAAAACTTCCAAAGAATGTTGGATAAGGCCAGCTGAGGGCAAACAGTCGGGACAGAAAAAATGGCATAAATTTTACATCGATAGAGGCTCATCAATAGCCTACTGTAAGGAGTTCGAGGCTTCGAAGAAGATGGCCTATTGTCGCACCTCGAAAAATCACGGAGATATTTCGGAGAAACGACCCTCGCGTGAAAGGTGCAGAAATGCGGTTCGACAGAGTCGCCACTGAACTTTATTTTTCCTGAATAAACAGGAGAGGAAAATATCGAGAAAACCTCTTAAAGTGAAAAGGATTGGAACAGGGCTGTCGCAACCAAGTTCCGGGTTCGGGAGTCGGTTATGTGAGGGGAAGGTATTAGCACCCCTCACGTCCGTCGTACTCGATGGGAACCTCTTAAGGTAAATGTGGGGAGTGTTGTTTAGGTTTACTTGTTTTCTTCTCGTTGTTAAAGGTAGAATTGGTAGGATAAAGGTTAAAGATGCTAAAGGGAAAATGGGGGGTTAGAGAATAGGGTGCTCGCCAAGGATTGGGGCCCTTGTGCCTACGTATGCTCATTCGGATGAGAATGAGAAATCAGAGCATCGTAGTTCGACTATGGGAAAGACTGTGAAAGGTGTGGATGGAATAATGGAGGAAGATAGAAGTGTGCTCGCCAAGATCATCGCAATCTTGTGCCTACGTATCTTATATTCAAGAATGAATAAAGAATCAGAGCGTCCGTAGTTCGTGGTGACGACCACGAAAAGATGAGGTTGAATAGGTTGGAAGTTTGAGAAAGAGACGAAAGAGTGACTGACAAGCAACCCAAGAGCGCGCCTCAAGAGCTTGTCACTCAAGAATTCAAGGAATGCGAGATTCCAGGAACTCAGTTCTTTCGGAAACTGACTGAAAGAGTTGGATGTTTTGGAATCGAAAGAATGAACTAATAACAACTCAAGGGCGCGCCTTGAGAGTTACTTATTCGAATATTCAAAGAATGCTAGATTCAAAGAATATCCTTCTTTCGTAGGTTTTAAAAATGTTTGTGAAAAGATTGAATCGAAAAAAAAAATGGCATGCGAGACCAAAGGAAGTTGGTTTGAAAATGGCCCGACGAGGTGTCGAGGATTTGATCGAAGATGGGATCGACTTGACGATGTGTCAAGGGTTAGATTGTGAGAAATGATATTGGTCCCTAAGGGTGCTTCCAATATCAAAACCACGAGGGGTTGTGAATGTGTGTACGAAATGTGGGTTGCGAATGCGTACGAGCATTTGACTTAGGATACGTTTGAAAATGTTTGAGTTTGGAAAAGTCGAAAGGTTGAGTGAATAACAACTCAAGAGCGTGCCTCGAGAATTATTTACTCGGAAATTCAAGGAATGCTAGATTCCAAGAACTTCTTTCTTTCGAAGTTTTAATTGATAAAGGTATTTTGAAAATGCTTTGAAGCGAAATGAGGTATGAAGATAACTTGTGAATATGTGAAAAGAATACGAAATTGAATTTGAAATTATGGGAGAAATGATGATTATTTGATAAATGAGACGTCGGCCTCACAACCAATTAATCGGGATATCGTTTGGATGCTAGATCCTAACAACACATTTTCATTCGGAAAATGTTTGGATAAACAACAAAAATATCACACAGAATGCTAGAGTCCTATGATATTTCTTTGTTTAAAAGGAAAATAAAATGAAAAGTCGAATAATACACTATTTAAGGTGTACACCTCAATAATGATTGTCCAAAAAATCCGAGAAGTGCTAGACTTCAAGGATTTAATTTCTCATGATTTAATTTGAGAAAATTATTTTAGTGAATAAAAATAAATTTACATAAAGACTAGAAAAACTATTAATTTTGAAAATGAATCTGAAAAGAAAACATTTTAATAAAATAAGTTTAGATAAAAAATTTAGAGAATAATAGTTTTGAAAATGAATTTGAAAAATATTTTAGTAATTTAAATAAAGACTAAGAAAAAAAGTTTTTTTGAAAATAAGTTTGAAAATATTTAATATATTTAAAAAATAAATTACAACATAATTATAGAAATGTAAAAATAAAATAATAAAACAAAGGGAGTGTAGTAGCCATAAAGGGGTGCATCCAAAAAAACAATTGGGCTTGGCCCAAAATCAGCAATAACAAAGGGGGGCCTGACGAAAAAAGGGGGTGCAATGAAGCAGATACACAGTTGGGCTGAAAAGCCCACTAACCCCAGAATCAGGAGTCCGCTAACTCCATCTTCTTCGTTTGTCTAGGCAAAAAGAGAAACCCTAGTTCTCTCTCTCATGGCCGCCGTTTCAGTCCACTTTTCACTTTCTCCGTTCATCCCTTTCACTCTTCAGAACAAACTTCCGCCCAAAACCAAACAATCCTCTCCCTCTCATCCTGGATAAATTCCTTGAAAACCAAATCTCCCAACTGGCTTCATCTCACACTTCTTCTTTTTCTTCCTTCCTTCTAAATCTTCCCCGTTTACACATAGAAACACAAAAAATCAATCGATCCAAATCCCAATTGAGATCCAACTTTGGTTGCCGAATACGGTTTGCGAAGATGGGGCCATTTAGATCGGTGGTTTCGCGATTTACATGTTCGGGTTGTAGGTTTGGAAAGCTGTTAAAAGGTTCGGCTATGAAAGTTCGTGAGGCTTCGTTTGAAGATGTCGATGGCGAGAAACATGGTTTGCATGTTCGGATTAGATATGAATTTGGGGGATTTGAAGTTGACGGAAGTGCTTAACTCGTCGATTATGGTAGATCCGAAGATATTGATGTTGTTCGGTAGAGATCTGGAAAGATAAAGATGAGTTTGAATGACGAACGTAATGACGGTTTGATGAGTTGATGACATTCTGAAAAATGATGATGATTCGAAGGTTGGTGACGAAAATCTGAGCTCAAATCTGGATTTGGTGTATGTTTATGGTTCGATTCATGGTTTGAAGGTTTAGATCCATTGGTAAATATGGAGATTCGTCGATGTTGCTGGGTAATGTTTGAATCTGGTGAAATCTGGTGATCAGTGATGAAGATCTATGGATGTAGTGGCGAAATCTGGAAAAAATTGATGAAGGTGATGAAGATTCGCATAAAATTCTGGAAAAATGTTTGAAGATATGATGAAGGTTTTGAAGAACGTGATGCATTCTAGAAAAAATTGCATCGATGTTGATGAACACGACACATTTCCGGTGGCCTGATGAACTCTCCGGTGAAGAATTTGATCCGCTTAATTTTTTCCGGCGGAGTGAATTAGGGTTTGTCTTTGAGAAACATGTCTGCTAGGGTTAGGGATTACATGGGGAGGTGAGGTGTCGGCAGTAGGGCTAGGGTCAGGTTTAGGGTTTGGATGCTGGGTTAGGTGGCGGTTGTTGGTTTCAGTGTTTGGGAAGTGTGTCTGTCTTTAATGCAGGAAGACACTAGGCTTTATAGCCTGCTGACAAGTGGCAAAATCTGACCTAATGGGCCTGCATAAATGACTAATGGACCAAAAAAAACTCATTAAAATCTGTTAATTAATTAGTGATGGATTAATGAAGGAAAATGAGTTAAAATAACATAAACATCACGTTAACTACTTATAAAAAATAAAGCCTAATAAATATTAACCAACTAATGGGATTAAAAACCTAATTAAACTAAAATAAATCTGAATAAATAAATAAAAAAGAAGATGATTAATATTAACGATAAGATAATAAATAAATAAATAAAACTAAACTTTAAATATTCTAATTAAATCTAAAATCTTAATTAATCTAAATCTAAATAAATAAATAATAAAGAGAAAAGGTAATCACTACTATTAATCTATATAATAATAAATAAAAACTTTAACAACTGTATATAAAAGAAGTTTAATTTGAAAAAAAACTAAAAAAAAACTCAATGAACTATATTTTTTTAAAAACAAATAACATTCTACTCTAATTAATATAAGTATTAAACAAAAGCAAATTAATTCTAATATTAACTCTAATAATAATTAAAAAAAAAGTATCTTTCTATAAAAACTATTCAAATAAAATCTACACCTAATTATAATAAATAAAATGACAAAATAAAATAAAAAGAACAAATGGGTAGTATTTTGTAAGAAAAAGTAGAAAAAATGAAAATGAAAGCAAAATAACCAAAATGCCCCTCAGGCCACGTGTCACGTTTTAATTGGTCAAGAAGATAAAGTTTGGAAAACGCCCAATTTCGGGTGGACACGTGTCTAAACGGCATGTAACGATAAAAATGCGAAAATATTTACAAAAGGGTAGGACAAATTTAGGGTATGACACCTATGTCTCAGAAAATTACAAGGGAAAGAATCCGATGTCTCGATCCCAATGGAGAAGAGAAAAATGTAGGAGAAAGGCCCAAAGGGAAGCTGAAGCTAAGCCTGAGACCAGCACTAACCTACCTTCTATGAAAGAAAAATATGAAGAACTAAATCCTTTTGAAAAATTTCCCATGGGGAGGAAACTAATTGTTACCCAGGGGAAGGAGGCTAAGGAGAGGCACGATCGAGAAGAAGATGAAATGCTTACAGATAACTTTGACTCTGGGTCAGAGGATTACTTAGATATCATAGTAAACGTGGTCTCAATTCTACCCAGGGAATTTGACTAGATCACCGAGGTCTAAGATCTAGATATGTATACGAAAGCGGAAATGGTGACGCACAAACTAGTGTGCTACTATGCAATGAACAATGGATGCGTCGAAGAGAAGAACACGTTCTTCGAACGACCAGATGAGGCAATGAAGAGTCATCTTAAGCTTCTATTCATCACAGGAAAGGTGGAGAATATCGCAGTCAACAAAAGTTTAGTGGACTGTGGCGCCACAGTGAATCTAATGATGCACTTCATGCTAAGAAGAATTGGCAAATACGACACGGACACCAAGCCTCATAATATGGCACTTTCCAATTATGAGGGAAAGGTGGGCACCACTTTGGGTGTGACACAAGTTGATTTGACGGTGGGGACTATTACAAGGCCTACTATTTTTATGGTCGTCAAGACAAAGGCCAACTACAACTTGTTGCTGGGTCGAGAATGGATACATGGAGTCAGAGCTGTGCCATCTTCCATGCACTAAAGAATCATGATATGGAGACCAGATGGTATTGTCAAAAATATTGAAGCTGATCAAGGCTATTTCAAAGCTCCAATAAACTATGTCACAGGCGTAGTTTCGACAAAAACTTGGCCAATATTGCTCCCTGCAATCTGGCCAATTTTGCTTTCACCTCAGACGACGAGGTTTATTGTTCGTTGTATCTGCATCTTGTTCAAGGCTTTCGATGGGATAGGGAGGTGGTAAGAGATGACAGTCTGCCATATCTTGATGTGTTTGGGATAACCCCAACAGGTTAGAGAAGCGAATTCAGTGATGATGACTGAACTCGAAGTACTAA
Source organism: Lathyrus sativus (assembly GCA_963859935.3). NCBI lineage: Eukaryota > Viridiplantae > Streptophyta > Magnoliopsida > Fabales > Fabaceae > Lathyrus > Lathyrus sativus. The sequence goes on along the minus strand of OZ012736.1, from coordinate 452,346,398 downwards.
AAAGGATTTCGGCTTACATAGCAAAAAGTAAGTTACAAACGGCCTTAGAGGCTGAAATGGAAAGCGTGGATATAGAAGCCAACAAAATTTACACCAAGAAGGTCCTGGTAAGGACTTTGATCCAGAATCTCCTGATAAGGTTTAGGAAGAACAACAAAGGCTCGATGCAATTTATGATGATGAGCCTTTGGGTTTCGAAAAGGATCCGTTGGCATCCAACATTAAGATGCTAGCGTAAGATCCACTTCAAGAGATCAACATGGGAGAGGGGGCGACAAAGAGGCCAACATATATAAGTTCCAACATCAGTGCACATCTCAAGGTCGAAGTAATCAAACTAGTAAAGGAGTTTAAATACTGTTTCGCGTGGGATCACGACAGATGCCTGGTTTAAGAAGGGATTTGGTCGAACTGAAGTTGCCAATAAAGCCTGGAAAGAAGCCTATCAAGTAGAACCCATGATGGTTTACACCGGCAGTCCTATCGAAGATCAAAGAAGATATTGAAAGGCTTCTCCGATGTAACTTCATTCGAACAGCCAGCTATGTCGAATGGTTAACAAATATTGTACTTGTTATTAAAAATAATGGGTCTTTGAGAGTGTGCATAGGTTTTAGAGATTTAAATGTCGCAACTCCAAAAGACGAATATTCAATGCCTATGGCAAAAATGCTAGTCGATTCTGCCGCAGGCCACGAATACCTTAGCATGCTTGATGGTTATTCTGGATATACTCAAATATTTATTATTGAAGAGGATGTATCGAAGACAACCTTTCGATTCCCTAGAGCCTTAGGCACTTATGAATGGGTAATGGTGCCTTTTGGTTTAAAGAATGCTGGGGCAACGTATCAGAGGGCTATGAATTCGATCTTCCATATTATATAGAGACTTTTATGCAAATATACATTGATGATATTATTGTTAAGACTGTTTCAGTGAAGAGTCACATTGACCATCTTCGACAATATTTCGAAAGAATGAGAAGACGTGGTTTGAAAATGAATCCCCTTAAATGTGATTTTTGTGTACAGGCGAGAGATTTCTTAGGTTTTGTGGTCCACAAAAAAGGAATCGAAATAAACAAGAATAAGACTAAGGCCATAATGGAAGTAAAAGCGCCATCGACAAAAAAGGAATTGCAGTCACTGTTGGGCAAGATTAACTTCTTGAGGAGGTTTATATTGAATCTCAACGGTAAGACGCAAGCTTTCTAACCTCTGCTTTGACTCAACAAGCAAGGGTTAAAATGAGGGAAGATCCAGCAAGAAGCTTTCAACAAAATCAAGGATTACTTGAGTCATCCCCCGATTCTGTCGCCACCTTGTAAGAATAAAAGCATGAAGTTGTATATATCTACATCGGATAAAACTTTATGGAGCATGATGGCTCAAGAGGACGAAAATGGTGTTGAAAGAACCATTTACTATCTTAGTAGAGTTTTAAATGATGCAGAAACTAGGTATAACATAGTTGAAAAATTGTGTTTATGCTTGTATTTCTCTTGTACAAAGTTGAAGCATTATATAAAACCAGATGATGTTTATGTTTTGTCTCATTTCGATATTATTAAACATATGTTGTCCAAACCAATTTTACATAGTCGAGTTGGTAAATGGGCGTTAGCTTTGACTGAATATTCCTTAGTGTAATACCCCAAATTTTTCCCTAAGATTTCTCGTTTCATCTTGCATTCCATTGCATTTAGGCATTGCATTTAACCAATCGCTAACAGGTTTGTGTAGCTAGTTTGATTTTGCAGGAAATAATCATGTGGCGCACTTTCTAGCGTATAAAGGGTAAAATGGTCATTTGTTTGCAGTCGGCTATCAATTTTTGAAATTGAGTTGTAGTCAGGAAATTAGATCAGTGTGATATTGTGGATGTGAATTGGGGCCGAGGTGTAGTTGAATGGTTTGATCGTGAAGGATTCAAGCCGTTGGAATTAAATCAATTCAATTTCAGTTGGATGGAGTTAATCAAGAGATATGATCATTTGAATTTAATCAGACAGTTTGGATTTGATCGGATAAGGTTCCTGTGGATTGCCGGAAGGTTTAATCGGAAGTTCTGTTAAAGACGGGATTAGTTGGATAAATTGGAGGAATTAAAAATTAAATTTCATTACATTTTCATTTTTATTTTAAATCAATTTTGTTTCATTTTCTTAATTTTATTTTATTTTCATTCCATTATAAAACAATTCATTCCATTCTTTAAGTTTTATTTTCATTGCATTTTTAAATAACTTTATTTCGTTATTCTCATTTTCATTTTAAATTTATTTTATTTTCATTTTCATATTGTTTTCATTTTCTATTAAACAAAAAGCATATATAATGGTTTTCATTTTTATTTTGCATAACAAATATTGTTTTCACAAAATAAAGAATTATTATTAATAATGATAATCCTTTACAAAAAAATCGTAATAAATACATAAAATTACAAAGATAATAAATTGCATTTTCTAAAAAAGTCATAAAATTCCTAAGTGCCTAATTTGTCCGATTTTTTTCTTCGTTCCAATTCCGAGCTTCTGATTATTTCGTCGAACCTGCAAATATAGCAAAACAGACAGCAATGTTATCAGTTAGAATTTTTATCCGACACCCTCAGAACATTGTCATCTTCGAGTGCGTCGGGAGGGTAACGGATTTCTCCGAAACCAACTCCCGACTCCTTTTCGACATTTCAGTAAATCAAGCAAGTTCTGTTCTTTTTGAGGCAACCGAGAGAGAGATAAAGAAGTGCTTTTGAGAAAAGTTGGTTTGGAAAAAGTGCTTATCCAAAAAAGTGCTTATTAGAAAAGCACTTATTCGAAAAAGTGTTTTTTTCAGAAAAAAGGGTTTGCCAAACAAGCTTTAACAAAAAAAATTCTGAAAAATGTCAGCTTCAAACGGATCAAACAACGTAAACAGAAACAATCTCGCAAGGCAACAACAATTGTAACAAACTTCCGAAAAACCCTCAGCCAAGTCCAGATCCGAAAAACCACAAGCACAAGCGAATGGTTAGCAACCATTTTTCCAGAAAAATCGCCAAAACGAATCAATAACCATCATGATAAATCTGGGGAAATCACAACAAGTTCGTAGCGGCCAAAGCGTAGCAACACAAACAAACAGCTTTCTAGAAATTCATACGGATCCAACAAGCGAACAATCAGCAACCTTTTTCCGTAAAAAGCAACAAATCCGGATTCCTCCGTTTTCAAAATAACAGATCAAGCCCACAAATCCAAGGCATATAAAACCATCAGAAAATTTCAGAAAAAAAAACCCTAGATTCATCAGAGATCCTCATCCACCCTCAACGGCAAGAACCCTAAAAGCATCTGAAACCGAAAAACGGCGGAGACCAAAGAAAGGACCCTGAGATCTGAAAACCTAAAAGCAAGAAGCGACGACGGCTCAGTGAATCCGAGCACGGATCATCATCATCGCCGAGAAGAGGGGTATTGAAACCTCACCGTTAATTCCATCAAAACAAAAAGAGAGAAGAGTCTTCCGCGGCGGCCGTGAGTTCGTCACTACCATCGGCGACAGCCTCAGAACCTCCATTCCTCATCGGCCAACATCCTTTCATCACTAACCAACACGAAAGTGTAAGCCTTTGTCATGATAAATTGGTTTCTTCTGTTTTTTGTGTTTCAGGTGAAGTTTAGGAAGAAAAATGGGCAACATGCATGAACGAAGAAGAAGAAAATGTTCAAAGGGAGGGTTTTCTATGGCGCGGCGGCGGTATCGGGTAGTGAAGAAGAAGAAATGAGGGTCTTGAAAAAACCCTAAAGGATGAAGCAAAGACCACATATATCCCCTCCCGTCTTAATTTCATTTTCTGTTTCTTTTATTGTTTTTTTTCTTTTTTTTAGTTTAGGTTATTATTTAATTATTTCATTAACCTCATTTAATAATAATAATAATAATAATCACTATAAACCTTCTCATTTCACTAACTAATCACTTTGATAATAAATTTAAAACATTTTTTCATAATCAAAATTGAAACCATTTTTTTGTCATAATTAAAATCTAAACCATTTTTTTTAACATAAAACTTAAGACAGATGTTTTTCTTTAAGACAAAAATTAAGACTTTTTTTAATTAATTAAAACCTTAAAATTAAAACCTTTTAAAAATAAAATTTAAACAATTTTTTCTTGATATAGCCGTTTCAGGTGCCGTTTAACCATCGTCATCTGTTGTTCATTCAAGTTTGCTAATCTGTTTTCCATCCTGTCGTTATTTCAATTGTAATCATGCGAGACATCGTCACAGTTATATATTTTTGCATTTTTGGGATTTTATAATTTACGCAAGTGATCATCGCAATGCTTTTCTTTACCGCTTTCTTTATTTTCGTACTTTAATTCTGCCATATGATAATATTCGAATGTTTGCATTAATTTACCGTTAGAGTCCTTCCGAAGGATTAGGTCTAGCAGTTTGACCGCCGAGTCAATAGTCCTAACCCTTGACCGTTTCAAACCCTAATATGCCTAGGTGTCCCGCCGTGGACGAAAATGCCCTTTACCCTAGCATTAGGTCTAAGAGTCGTCGTACTTTGTTTTAGGGTTTCCCGCCGTGGAACATTTAGTCAACCCTAATTTAACCCTAAATTTCAATTAATAACTTTCAACGTAGAAATAGGAGTTTCAAGACTCCACGTAAGCGTTTCCTTAAGAAATTCTTACTCCCTTTCGAGGGGAACTACGATTACTCTGATTCCATTCCCTACCCAGGATACGTAGGCACAAGATGTGAATCTTGCCGAGTAAACTTAAGACTAACCCTTAGGTCTTTCAGTCACTCTATCCCTTAGCTCAGTATATATCTTCAAGCAAATAATAAAGCAAAATAGCAAAAATAAACGAAAGGTTCCTGTAGAGTACTACAGAAGTTTAGGGTGCTAGTATCTTCCCTAAGCTTAACCAACCCCTTACCTAGGTCTCTCCCTGCATTGTGTTTACGATGCAAAAATAGGTTTTCCTTCTTTTGACCTTTTCCTTCGGATAAATCAATGTCGGTTGTGAATTAAAAATTGTGATTCAAGCTAATTAATAGTTAGATATCCTATTTTCACCGCAATAGAAAATGACGACTTCACTGGGGAGTATGAATGCCATAATGTTTAAGGGTTACCCCTATCTTGTTTTACCTTGCTATTTGCTTCGTCATTTATTTTCTTGTATATATAATATTTGTTGTACCTTGTTTGGGGGGGGGGGGGTATCTTTGTTGTGAGATAAGTCCTACACCCGGACTTGAGTGAACTTATTATAGAAGGTGATATATTCGACGAGGCTTATAGGGAGTTGAATCCCAACCAAGATGACTTGAGAATCACCGCTCAGTTGAGGCCCTTTCGAAAATGGTTCGGTTGAACGAGTAATCGTGAAAACTTTCACTATTGTCGATTGGATTCTATGATACTGGGGACCGTAGTTACCTTAACACCACCTTGGCCTTATCTAGGACGTAGTGCGGGAACTATGAGGGAGTAATCCCAAAATAGTTTCTACGCAATACTACACTCAAAAGAGGTTCTCTTAAGAATATTATTAACCACCGAGTCAATTGGGAAATTGATAATATCTGAAAGATGGACTGTTGAGTTTGGGCACCGATTTAGAACCCTTGTTCTGCATGTATAATTGACCATGTAGTACATACCTTATGGAGATGGGTAGACCTTAACTCCGTTCATATACCTTAACCTAGGACCTTGTGTATATGTGTGCATTGCATCCATAAAGCATCACATTGCATTACATTCTATGGGATTCAAACTTTATTTATGAACATCGCAGGATACCATGGATTACAATAACAGAAATACTTTGAAATATTCTTTTAAAAGTCTTAAGCTAGATGACCTAAGGAAGCTAGGAGCTTTGGTTCAAGATCAACAAAGGATTCAGAAACAAGTATGGAAGGTCGTTATCTTTGTCGAAACTTCAAGTAGACGAAGGTTTCCTTTCGACTTTGTTACACTTCTAGGATCCAGATTATCTTTGCCTTATATTCCCCGAGTATCAGCTCTTGCCTACCCTAGAAGAGTACTCTCAGTTAGTAGGGTTACCTATGTTGGATGGATCTCCTTTCCCTTTTCTTGGAGGTGAACCCTAAAGAACAAGATATTGCTAAAGCCATATGTTCGAAGTTATCCGACATCAAGGGCAATATGATCACCAACAGTTGTGGAGACTTTTCCAACATACCCTTGTTTGGTTCTAGTGGAGGATTTATTTTCCTCCGACCCTTAATCCACCTTTTGAAGGTAGGCTCATCCTCAAAAAGTCCCATATAGAAGAGAAGATCAAAGAGCAGAATACGAAGCTTCCTTAGGGCTTTACTAGATTTTGTTTAGCTATTTTCATTATGACTTTCTTTTAAGAATATTATTTGTAATTCATTTCCAAATTAATAAATAAAATCCCATTAGTATTCCGCGGTATTCGTAAATATTTGAATTCCATGAAATCATTCATTCGCATTTTGCATTTTAGCATCATATTTTTGCATTACATGTGTCTCCCGGTGTCTCATTCTCGGTTCCCTCGCCTTCCGGTTTCGTCACCCTGGGTCCTCCGCATTAGTACAACACCAGAGCCCAAGCTCGAAAAAGGATGGAAGAACAAAATCAAGAGATCGACCGTGTCAGCCATGAACTCGAAGATCTTCGAGGAAGTGTGGGGCAGATTATAGAGATGCTACAAGTTCTTAATACAAAGATGGATAGTCAGCCTACTGTTGTCTCTGAGGTTACCGATATTGTTATAGATCCTCAACCAGCCGTTATTGTTGCGAATGTACCTCCTCATGGTCTTCAATCCAGTTTGGTCCCTCCTATTGCTCAACTAGTTCAGCAATGTGGCCCTTCAGAGTTCCAAACTCCGAGCTTTGACCGTCACAAAAGTGCTACACGCCAGAGGAGTCTCTCACGCAGGCATAACCGTAAAATGGCTGCTCATCAACCTTGGTAACATCAGCAGAATTATGTTTAAGGCTATCCAGTTCAATATGCTCAACAACCCTATGTAGCTACTGTTGTACCTCTTTTCAATCGGCAGGTTCCTACATATCAGCCTGTGCAACCAGCTCCGGGTTACCCACCTCCGGTTTATCCTCCTCCTATGTATCAGCAAGCGCCCAACGCTCCTGCTGTCAATAGCCTAAGAAGCAAGCACCTCGCCAAAATGCTCCGATTAGGAGAGAATACAAGCCTTGTCCGCCGATTCTGATGACGTTCACCGAGTTGTATCCTTACTTAGTGCAACGAGGTTTGATCACTACCCAAACAATGGGTCCGCCTCGTAACCCTTTGCTTGCCAATTACAACGCCTCCGCTCATTGTTTATTTCATGAGGGGGCGCCCAGACATGATTTGGAAAATTGTTATGCTCTAGAGGATATTGTCAAAGATTTGTTGGAACAAAAGATATTGTCTTTCGATGATACTCAGCCAAAGGTCAAGACTCCCCTCAAGGTTTTCAACATATCTTAGCCAGTTACTTCTCCTGTGAATCCGCCAAAGCCGGTAGTTATTCAGAAGCCTAGTCCATTTCATTTCAGTAGTCCTCAAGATGATGTGACCCCGATCGACCAAGAATCTGGGAAAGTTAGTCTGAAGGAAGATTCAAAGACTGATACTGAAGCATTGACAGATATAGTTGGGACAAGCAAGGTGGTTTGCAGTGATCGTATTCCCCATGTCATTGAGGCTCCGCCAGAGGAAACCACTACCATTGTGCCGGTCTCAGATATAAAGACTTCATAAACACAATTTGAAGGACTTTGAGACAGTTCCTTTTATTTATATGTTTTATTTTCTTTGATTAAGCATAATTAGCATGTACGAACTTTGTTATTTTGAATAATTAATGCAATGCATGTTTGCCTTGAATAAATACATTCCTTTCCACTCATAAAAACAATTATTTTTCATAAACTTATAATGCCAACCTTACCTGATCTCTTGTTTGATAGAGAATTGAGAGGAGGATGATGAACCAAAAACATCAGATTCCTTGTCGTGCGCTTTCGATTGAAACTTGTTGATGATGTAAGGCATTATTTCAAATCCCAAAACAATGGAGATATAAGGACGATAATCCCTCTTTAACCCCTTTGAGCCTTGAAGTAGGAGTTTTCTTTGCCAAACATTAAAAAACCCTTAACTTTAACTTGGGGCAGGGCAGTTTTTCAGTTAACTTGATTGAGCGCTCAGACTCTCAAAAAGGAGGAGCGAACCTTCAAGAATCTATCCTTAACATCTTATGAAATCATAAGTCAATGACTATCCCTCTACTACTAAAAGAGTGGGGCAGTCACAAACCTTTCAAAGGAGTCACACGCCTTAGTCGACAAAAATAAAAGATATATATAAATATATATAGCCCGCTAAGTCAAAACCTGTGAAGGAGACTTAGGCAAAACTGGGGCATCCCGCTAGACTCCAAAGTCAAATCCAAAAGACATCGTCCAGGCAAAAATTAGGGAATAAAAACAAAAAACAAGGGATTACAATAATGAATCCCCAATAAAAGAGCAAAGTCGTGTGATTAGGAAAACCAAAAGACAATAGGTGAGCGACTGCCATGTCCAAATCCTTGATGAGTTCTCAGCCCTATCAAATTCGATTGAGGAATGAGTGCTCGTATCCAGTTAATTGAATAGGATTGGAGAACATCACAAAGAAGGGGTGGGCACAATCAAACTTTGAACCTTTATCCTTTGTTTCTTAAACCGTGAACCAAGCCACGATACAACCTTTAAAAGACCTAATTGAAGTAGGAATTCTTTTGAAAGCATACTCGGCAAGATAATGTTTCCTGACTCCTACGAGCTATGCTCAATTTAACGTTGGCATTACAAATTAAAATTCTTACATGTTGCACTGACGGTTTCAGAATATGCATTTCATGCGTGTTGATTTTGCTTGATATCTTGGAAATTTACATACGTACATCCACAATGGAACTCGAAGATCCTGCTAAACAGGGGCAGGTGGTTTCCAAATCGTGTACTAATGCGAGCCTGGCGTTCTTAAGAGCTATTCTTATAGACTTAATTATAACACGGTTGATCCATGCCAGTTACGTCGAGATCTGACAAATCTCTCCAAGAGTTTGAAAACAGTGGGGCAATCGAACTCCATGTTCTCTGTAAAATCCTCTCGAGATGACTTTCTCACAATGCAGGTATTCTGGGGCATGATATCTTTCAAAATGTCGACTACTACTAAGTCCATTGAGAGCAAAATTAGCTTCGTTTCACAACTTTCTTCATGCACCCGATAGATTTTACTCTCGGCGGTCTTTATTGCCCAGTAAATCTCATCGTTGAAGAATCTATGTCTTAACCATTGCCTCAAAACAGCCCCCAGCGAGACTTTAAGCTGACACAGTCCCCAGAGAGACTTTAAATTGACAGTCCCCAGAGAGACTTTAAGCTGACGTAGTCCCCAACGAGACTTTAAGCTGATAACACTTTGGACCGAGCCAGTGATCTCCAAGACAACAGAGAGTTAACCGGCATCTTCCCAGTGATAGTCCCCAGCGAGACTTTAAGATGACCACACTTCTGGACGAATCCGGTTATCCCCATTGACTCTCAAGACTGCAGAGATATCCCGGTATCCTCCAAGTGATATATGTTCTGGAAGACCCATTCTCAGTGGAATTATCTGTTCCTAGGTGAAATTGCCTTACCTTCCTCATGAATTTTCTCTAGGATATTGCCATATTCTCCCCAAGAAGTCAAGATACTGTCCTCAGGAATGTCTATTGATTTCTCCCCAATAAGTTCGATGAACTCTTCTCAGGGAAGCTTTGATATCTTTTATCCCAAATTGGATGTACCTTGTTTCACAGGAAGCTGATGTATCATTCCCAGGAAGTTGCTACATTATCTCCATGAAACTACCTAGCTTTACATCTTCCCCACGAAGTGGATATTTATTTTATCCCCAAAAGTCTCTGATCCTAAGATTTTCTTTGGCTGATTATGGTTCATGATAGCAATCCCTCCCGTGAAGTCATGACATTGTATCTCCAGGCGGAGATCATGGATCCCTAGTTGAAGTCATGATATCGTACTCTCTAGGTGAAGTTGTATCGTATCCCCATAAGGAAGTCATGATGTCGTATCCCCAAGTGGATTATTTTCTCCCCAGGGAAGTTAGAACTTTGAAGCCAGATTCGGTTCTACTACCAACTCTTCCTATTCTCTGATAGATGTACTATTGCAGAGGTCGCCGGGTATTACTGTCGAGATGTTTATTTCATCTTATGTCTCCTCTCTCATCTGTTTTATAAGCATGTGCATGAACCTAAGCATTGCATGCTCATTACATTTTCATTTCATATAGATCGACATATGCATTAGCATCCACATGTTTGCTAGTTGTCGCCGTCCTTTGTCGTTACCGCCGAGTAACTGGGTTCGTCCGCTCTCTCCAAGTAGATCGTCAGCCCTAAGCATAAAATACTTGTTTGTTCCAAGTTTACCCACAAAGTTCAACCCTCGTGGACGATGGTTATTTCTATTACCTTTCTGCGCTAGGATAAGGTAGTCCCAATTCGAGTTCGTTTCCTCAATGGAGTCTTGTTTGTTAGTTCTTTCTAGCCTAATTCTAGATCGAACTTCGGGACCGTCGGTCGTCGAACCTACCTGGATGTGCATTTATTTTGCACTATCTTTCAAGAAAAGCCTTTACAATCCTTTGCAGATATGCGACAGTTCTCGCCTGAGAAGCTTATCACTACAATTGTCATTACAATACATCTTACAACAACCGATATGGGACTGTTCTCACCAGATAAGCCTATCATCGTTATCCCATTACACTCTACAATTGATCTTCTCGTACAAGAAGTTCATTGTTACACCTCAGTGATCTCGATGTTACCATCATCATAACTTTCTTACATTACACTCTGTGATCTCGATGTTACCGTCATCACAACTTCCTTACATTACACTCTGTGATCTCGATGTTACCATCATCACAACTTTCTTTATAATTTACATTACATGTTACCACCTCTACAAGCAATGCTCATCCGAGAAGCTTATCCTTGCTACCTTTGCATATGAGCAGTATTTCTTGCCTGAGAAGCTTATCCTATCTTCGTCATGAGGAGCAGCAAGTGGCCCTCTCCATCGAGAAGCTGGTTCCATTTCCTTTATCATAGTGAAGAAAGGGAAGGTTTGAACTGAATCATCTTCAGGAGAGTGTGAATCTTGAAGTATGAGGAAGTTCATTTTATCCTTTAGTAAAAGAAGGAGCTGAATCGTATTCAGGAGAGTGTGAATCTTGAAGTATGAGGAAGTTCATTTTATCCTTTAGTAAAAGAAGGAGCTGAATCGTATTCAAGAGAGTGTGAATCTTGAAGTATGAGGAAGTTCATTTTATCCTTTAATAAAAGAAGGAGTTGAATCGTATTCAGGAGAGTGTGAATCTTGAAGTATGAGGAAGTTCGTTTTATCCTTTAGTAAAAGAAGGAGCTGAATCGTATTCAGGAGAGTGTGAATCTTGAAGTATGAGGAAGTTCATTTTATCCTTTAGTAAAAGAAGAAGCTGAATCATGTTCTGATCATGGAAGCTTATTTTATCAGATGAGCAATAATTCGCTTTGTTGGAGCTTATCAATCAATTTTTATCCAAAGATAAGCAGCAGTCTCTTTATTTGAGAGCTTATCCAGTTTGGCATATAAATCCCTTCCGACGATAAGTGGCAATTCTCTCTCGAGAAAGCTTATCAGGGAGTTTCGCATTTAAGACCATTTATTTTGGCATAGAGCCGGTTTTACCCTGTATATTTCTACGGATTCCTGAAAACTTCGTTTGATCCTGTCATGAGGGAGAGTTACCAGAAGCTCGGATGTTATTCTTTGCTTAATGCTCCAGCATTCTGTTAATCGATCCTACAATCGTGCAGATCCAGTTTTACTTTTTACTCTAGAGTATTAGCCGGTCACACCTGAACCTTTTGAATAATTACTCTCAGATGTTCCCCAGCGGAGGCCGTATCATCGGTGCCATCTCCATTGAGGATCCCATTCTTACCATTCCCTTTCTAAAAGTGACAATTGGTCGTGCTCGCACCAGTTGGCCATCACTTTAGGTTTCCCTCGTGTCGTGTTGTCTCCCCAGTGCGTCATATTCCCCAGTGTGGTTCGTTCATCGCTTCTGTCCCCTGTGTCATCGTGTCGTCTGCATCTTTGCATTTACCATTCCATCATGCGCATCATACTAGATTCATAACATTGTCAACATTATCGTTGTTTTGTCCATAGCATTGCATATCACTACATCTAAGGGCAAAATTTTCGGTTATCTATATTTAAATCCCTCCACCATGATTTCTCGATCCTTCGTCGCTCAAATCATCCAGTGAAGCTATTTAAATAGGGGCAACTGTAATACCCCAAAATTTTCCCTAAGATTTGTCGTTTCATCTTGCATTCCATTGCATTTAGGCATTGCATTTAACCAGTCACTAACAGGTTTGTGTAGCTGGTTTGATTTTGCAGGAAATAATCATGTGGCGCACTCTCTAGCGTATGAATGGTAAAATGGTCATTTGTTCGCAGTCGGCTGTCAATTTTTGAAATTGAGCTGTAGTCAGGAAATTGGATCCGTGTGATATTGTGGATGTGAATTGGGGCCGATGTGTAGTTGAATGGTTTGATCGTGAAGGATTCGAGTCGTTGGAATTAAATCAATTCAATTTCAGTTGGATGGAGTTAATCAAGAGATATGATCATTTGAATTTAATCAGACAGTTTGGATTTGATCGGATAAGGTTCCTGTGGATTGCCGGATGGTTTAATCGGAAGTTCTGTTAAAGACGGGATTAGTTGGATAAATTGGAGGAATTAGGAATTAAATTTCATTTCATTTTTATTTTAAATCAATTTTGTTTCATTTTCTTTATTTTATTTTATTTTCATTCCATTATAAAACAATTCATTTCATTCTTTAAGTTTTATTTTCATTGCATTTTTAAATAACTTTATTTCATTCTTCTCATATTCATTTTAAATTTATTTTATTTTCATTTTTATATTGTTTTCATTTTATATTAAACAAAAAGCATATATAATGGTTTTCATTTTCATTTTGCATAACAAAAATATTGTTTTCACAAAATAAAGTATTATTATTAATAATGATAATCCTTTACAAAAAATAGTAATAAATACATAAAATTACAAAGATAATAAATTGCATTTTCTAAAAAAGTCATAAAATTCCTAAGTGCCTAATTTGTCCGATTTTTTTTCTTCGTTCCAATTCCGAGCTTCCGATTATTTCGTCGAACCTGCAAAAATAGAAAAACAGACAACATTGTTATCGGTTATAATTTTTATCCGACACCCTCAGAACATTGTCATCATCGGGTGCGTTGGGAGTGTAACGGATTGCTCCGAAACCAACTCCCGACTCCTTTCCGACATTTCAGTAAATCAAGCAAGTTCTATTCTTTTCGAGGCAACCAAGAGAGATAGAGATAAAGAAGTACTTTTGAGAAAAGCTGGTTTAGAAAAAGTGCTTATCCAAAAAAGTGCTTATTAGAAAAGCACTTATTTGAAAAAGTGTTTTTTTCAGAAAAAAAGGGTTTGCCAAACAAGCCTTAACAACAATTTTTTCTGAAAAATCCCAGCTTCAAACGGATCAAACAACGTAAACAGAAACAATCTCGCAAGGCAACAACAATTGTAACAAACTTCCAAAAAACCCTCAGCCAAGTCCAGATCCGAAAAACCACAAGCACAAGCGAATGGTTAGCAACCATTTTTCCAGAAAAATCGCCAAAATGAATCAATAACCATCACGATAAATCTGGGGAAATCACAACAAGTTCGCAGCGGCCAAAGCGTAGCAACACAAAAAAACAGCTTTCGAGAAATTCATACGGATCCAACAAGCGAACAATCAGCAACCTTTTTCCGTAAAAAGCAACAAACCCGGATTCCTCCATTTTCAAAATAACAGATCAAGCCCACAAATCCAAGGCATATAAAACCATCAGAAGATTTCAGGAAAAAAAATCCTAGATTCATCAGAGATCCTCATCCACCCTCAACGGCAAGAACCCTAACAGCATCAGAAACCGAAAAATGGCGGAGACCAAAGAGAGGACCCTGAGATCCGAAAACCTAAAAGCAAAAAGCAACGGCGGCTCAGTGAATCCGAGCATGAATCATCATCATCGCCGGGAAGAGGGGTATCGAAACCTCACCATTAATGCCATCAAAACGAAAGGCGAGAAGAGTCTTCCGCAGCGGCCGTGAGTTCGTCACTACCACCAGCGACGGCCTCAGAACCTCCATTCCTCATCGGCCAACATCCTTTCATCACTAACCAACACGAAAGTGTAAGCCTTCGTCATGATAAATTGGTTTCTTCTGTTTTTTGTGTTTCAGGTGAAGTTTAGGAAGAAAAACGGGCAACATGCATGAACGAAGAAGAAGAAAATGTTCAAAGGGAAGGTTTCCTATGGCGCGGCGGCGGTATCGGGTAGCGAAGAAGAAGACCACATATATCCCCTCCCCTCTTAATTTCATTTTCTATTTCTTTTATTGTTTTTTTCTTTTTTTAGTTTAGGTTATTATTTAATTATTTCATTAACCTTATTTAATAATAATAATAATAATCACTATAAACCTTCTCATTTCACTAACTAATCACTTTGATAATAAATTTTAAAAAAATTTCCATAACCAAAATTGAAACCATTTTTTGTCATAATTAAAATCTAAACCATTTTTTTTAACATAAAACTTAAGACAACTGTTTTTCTTTAAGTAAGACAAAAATTAAGACTTTTTTTAATTAATTAAAACCTTAAAATTAAAACCTTTTAAAAATAAAATTCAAACAATTTTTTCTTGATATAGCCGTTTCAGGTGCCGTTTAACCATCGTCATCTATTGTTCATTCAAGTTTGCTAATCCGTTTTCCATCCTGTCGTTATTTCAATTGTAATCATGCGAGACATCGTCGCAGTTATTTATTTTTGCATTTTTGGGATCTTATAATTTACGCGAGTGATCATCGCGATGCTTTTCTTTACCGCTTTCTTTATTTTCGTACTTTAATTCTGCCATATGATAATATTCGAACGTTTGCATTAATTTACCGTTAGAGTCCTTCCGAAGGATTAGGTCTAGCAGTTTGACCGCCGAGTCAATAGTCCTAACCCTTGACCGTTTCAAACCCTAATATGCCTAGGTGTCCCGCCGTAGACGAAAATGCCCTTTACCCTAGAATTAGGTCTAAGAGTCGCTGTACTTTGTTTTAGGGTTTCCCGCCGTGGAACATTTAGTCAACCCTAATTTAACCCTAAATTTCAATTACCAACTTTCAACGTAGAAATAGGAGTTTAAAGACTCCACGTAAGCGTTTCCTTAAGAAATGCTTACTCCCCATTGAAACCATGACCACAATCAAGACGTTTCTAACCTCCCTTTCAAGGGGAACTACGATTACTCTGATTCCATTCCCTACCCAGGATACGTAGGCACAAGATGTGAATCTTGCTGAGTAAACTTAGGACTAACCCTTAGGTCTTTCAGTCACTCTATCCCTTAGCTCAGTATATATCTTCAAGCAAATAATAAAGCAAAATAGCAAAAACAAACGAAAGATTCCTGTAGAGTACTACAGAAGTTTAGGGTGCTAGTACCTTCCCTAAGCTTAACCAACCCATTACCTAGGCCTCTCTCCGCATTGTGTTTACGATGCAAAAATAGGTTTTCCTTCTTTTGACCTTTTCCTTCGGATAAATCAAAGTCGGTTGTGAATCAAAAATTGTGATTTAAGCTAATTAATAGTTTGATATCCTATTTCCACCGCAACACTTAGCATATATGCCTTTAAAGGCAATGAAATGACAAGTGGTAACAGACTTTATAGTCGAACACTCAATAAATGAAATTAATATAACCTATCTCGAACTCGAGCCTTGGAAATTATATTTCGACGGCTAGAGTCATAGAGATGGAACCGGTGTTGGAGTATTGATCATTTCTCCTAATAAAATACCAACAAAATTTAAGTATAAATTCGAAGGTCTCTGTTCGAATAATGAGGTTGAATATGAGGCTTTGATAACCGGACTTGAAATATTGTTGAAATTGGGGGAAACTCGAGTTGAAATAATGGGAGATTCAGAGTTAGTCATAAAGCAGATTACAAAAGATTACAAATGCATCAAAGAAAATCTCATTATGTACTTCGTAATAGACAATCGATTACTAAAAAGATTCGAAACGGTCAGCAATCGACACATACCTCGATTGGAGAATCAATTAGCTAATGACTTAGCCCAGATTTCTTCGGGGAATAAAATTTCGAAAGAGAAACTACAAAATGCATTCGAAGTTAGAGGAAGAGTTGTGTCAGCCAGACTGTCCCCATCAAATTTGGAAACGACGAAGCTTAGATGCGCTGACAAAGAGAACTTTGAAATACTCGAAATAGATAGCTTGCTGGATGGAGATTGGAGAAAACTAATAGTGGAGTATCTGCAAAATCCAACGACATCCACAAAAAGGAAAATCATGTATCGTGCTTTGAGTTACGTTCTTTTGGGAAATGAGTTATTCAAAAAGACTCCTGGGGGATTTTTGCGTAAATTCCTGAGTGAATCAGAGGCTTATTTAGCCCTTTCGACTGTCCATAGCGGGGCATGTGGAGCACCTCAGGTTGGCCATAAAATGAAATGGTTGTTGTTTCGACAAGGCATGTACTGGCCCACCATTTTGAAAGATTGTATCGAGTTTTCTAAAGGGTGCCAAGAGTGCCAAGTACATGCAGGCATACAACATGTTCCCGCAAGTGAATTGAATTATATAGTTAAACCATGGCCCTTTAGGGGCTGGGCTTTGGATTTGGTTAGAGAAATCCGACCAACATCATCCAAAAATCAAAGGTATATTTTGATAGGTATCGATTATTTCACAAAATGGATCGAAGTTATACCTTTGTCAAATGTCAGCCAAGAAGATGTAATTGAATTCATTAAACAACACATCATCTATAGATTTGGAATCCCAGAAACCATTACAACAGGCTAATGGTCAGGTTGAAGCAGCAAATGATCAGGTTGAAGCAGCAAACAAGACAGTGATAGGTATGATTAAGAAACATGTGGGAAAGAAGCCTAGAAATTGGTACAAGACTTTAGATCAAGTGTTATGGGCATGTCGAACTTATCCCAAGGAATCGACCAACACAACTCCATTTCTACTAACGTTTGGCCATAATGCAGTGTTGCTAGTGGAAATCTACTTATAGTCAATAAGGATCCAAAGGCACCATGAGATTCCATCAGAATCCTATTGGAGCATGATGTTGGACGAATTGGTAGATTTGGATGAAGAGAGACTTAATGCTTTAGAATTGTTAATAAGACAAAAGAAAAGAGTCGAGAAATTGTATAACAAAAAAGTTAAGGTCAAAATATTTTCGCCAGAAGAATTGGTTTAGAAAGTAATTTTTTCTATGGATCGAAAAGATAGAGCCTTAGCTAAATGGTCCCATAAATGGGAAGGACCTTTTCAAGTTATACAGGTTTTTTCTAACGGTGCGTATGAAATCGAGGAATTAGATAAAGATAAAAGAATCTTGAATATAAATGGGAAATATTTGAAAAAATATAAGCCTCCACTTCAAGAAATAAAGATCATCAAAGAATAAAGATGTGAGAAAAGCAAAGCTAAAATGGTAAATAAATTTTCCAAAATGGCTTTATCTGTTACAAAAATGTCATAAAGGCCCAAAGTCATAATCTGCAAAAAAGGAAAATACTACAAAGCAAGTTTAGAATGGAAGGGATCTTTTCATTTTTTCATACTTCGACTTCTGAAGAAGCAAGAGGCGTTCACAGATAGTCTTGTTGGTGGAGAGAGCTTCAATATATTTTCTAAGTTGCTGAGTTGTCTCAAGGTGCTGAAGGTCAACTTGGATCTCTTTCGCCACCTCATCTTCAACAGAGCTGAGCAGATTAGTTTTGCGTTGCTTAGCCTGAGAGATTTTATTATATAGAATGGAAATTTGTCCTTCCCATTCTACAATGCTCTTGTCACACCTCTCGATCTCTTTCTTATATTGCTCAGAGAGTTTCTCAAGTGTCGAGAATTTTTTAGTGGATGCAGTGACAACCTACCATGCAGCTTTTTTACTGCTATTTTTCTTGGAAAGGTTGCTCAAAAAGTAAATAAGGCGGTTGAGCTCAGCGGCAACTAGGTCAATCATTGTGCTTAGCTCCATAATTGTATCATCTACCTCTGGAGAAACCTCCAAGACCTTAATTTATTTTAGGAGTTTCTTAAGGTTAAAACTGGCAGAAACATCTTGTTCCAAGATTTGAAATAAGTATGCTGCAAAGACTTTTTCTTTTATTTGTGCCAGCAAGTTACTGTCAATTTTTCCAGTCAGGGTGTTTCCTTAGGCAGTCGAAATAGTAGTACTTTTGTCGCCAAAACTGTATTGAGAACTGAGCATAGCCTTTAAATACTCTAGTGGTTGCTGAACTTTCAGAGATTCCAATTCTTCATGGGAAAGACTGGTCGATTGAGTGTTAGTCGAAGTATTGGATGGAAGATCCTTAGACTGGTTGTCTTGGTTCACTTGGCCTTCCAAAACCTCCACCCTAATTTCTGCCTCAGATGCAGTTTGCTCTCCTTCTTCTTCTTCTCTTTCTTCTTCTTTTCCTTCTTCATCTTCCTCTTTGTTGTCTTTTTCTTCTTCATCTTCATTATTTTCCTCTTTGTTTTCTTCTTCCTCTTTAACGGGGTTGTCATCCTCACTTATCTTTCCCTTGAGATCACCCTCAGCAGGTTGCTCTATATCAGGTATCACGGTGTCCCCTAAAAGATCAACAACCTCTTTCTCGACCGGGTCCTCTTTTTTAGCAGATGCTTCGACATGGGGGAACTCCACCACAGGAACAAGTGGTGTCTTCTTGAGAGTATCGGTATACTGGATTCCCTCCTTAGAACCTTTTGTCGAGCCTCTTGTAGAGGCCCCAGACGAAGTTGTTGGATGGTAGCTTGGGTCACTGTTTATTATGGGGATAAGTTACTTCACCATGGGTTGACCCCTGGTGTCGGTGGTAATCTATGAAGAAAAAAATATTAGAAGAGTAAATGATAAAGAAACGGTACAAAGTCATAAAAGAAGTTTTTACCTTGGGCTCATCAGCCCCAGGACTAGAGTTGTCGCTTTCATCTTGTGCTGCGTGACTAGTAGTAGTTGCTATTATCGAGAGTTTTCCAGGATTTGGTTTTGGATGGTTGAAGGCTTCAGTTATCTTGGTTTGCTTCCTCCTCCCCTTCAAAGTTTGTTCTTCAGGAGGAGATTGGTCATCCACGTCTGACTCGATGATGATTTGGTGGGAAGTCCCCCTTGTCTTTTGCTTCTTGGGAGTAAGGGGTGGCCTTCGTGAACTCTGCAAAAACTTGAGGCATTAGACAACCGAAGACTTTGCAGTTGGGGAAAATTAAGTAAGAATTTTAGCTTAGCAATTGGAGTGCTTTCCTCAGTTTGTTCTTCGATTTGCTTCTTCTTTTTCGGGGAAACTTTAACAGTTGAAAGTCAAACAAAATAATACAAGTAAGATGATAAAAAATCAAATAGGGGAATTTAGTTCGAAAACTTCCTATTCCACACCTTCATATATTTCGGATTCGATGCGAACATCTTCGATACTGATATGAAGAGGACCTTTGAAACTGTCTAAAGTATGCTTAGTCACAACCACCTGCTGAGCCTTCGGTTTCGACTGCTGGCAAAGAATCTCTATGGAATCCCCACAGATAAACCAATCTTAGAATGGAGGGGCAAGGGCCATTCCAAAATCAACATTTAGTAGTCGAGGAAATTTCATAAGAAATTATTTGAAAGCTAGTGCATATCGTTCCTTGGGAGGAACGAACGAATGGAGTTCCAAATTTTCCATTTTCTTTAAAAAAATCCTTTAATGTAACAGCTGTTTCGCAAATGGTTCGATTAAGGTCATCTGGTCGATAAACAGTTTCAAAGTACTTCTGGAGTGCTTGGATTTCTTTGATGTGTGTCATATTACCTTTATTTCCCTTCTCCTGCACATAGAGGAAAGCTTGATTAATAAGTCGAGTAAAAGAAGGTGCATCGAAGAGTTCTTCGACATAGTACGATAACCACCAGTGGTTGAATTCTGGCGTACAGTAGAAACAGGGATCGAGGCCAATGGGGACGAGTTGAACTTTGCTGAAGTAGCGAAGAAGATGTGTCGTAGCCATTTCCTCAGTATACTTCACACCGTGAAGTAGAAGGGAACCTTTCTTTTCGAAGAGGCATTTGGGGAGTGTTTGGACTAGACTGAACTGTCGAGCCACCAAGTTTAGTTGATAGGCAACCAAAGTAACATGAGACTTTGACAGATTAAGTTGAAATGTTATCAACCTTGGAATAAAAAAGGCTTCCCAGATTTGTGAATATTCTGCCTCTAGAGTTTTGTTTGGAGTCGGGAAAGGTCTAGTGAACCACTCAGGACCATGTTTTGTTGTAGCAAATGGGGTCATGTTCAAAGTAAATTCATGATGTTTTGCAAACATCATGGCGTAGCTTAGGAACATTGGCCTGAGGGTCTGTCCTTATTCGTGGGGAGTAAGCTGGACCAAGCGTGTTCCTTCGACTCTCCTATTTTTGATCTCGTCAGTAGCTTCATCAACTAAATTTTTATTAGGAAGGCTAGCTTCGAACGAGGCATTTAACTAGAGTTGCAAAAGCTAGAAAAGACCAGACAATAACAAGTTTCCCTTTGCTCCCAAGTCTTTGAGTTGGGCTACCCCTTCACTTAGAGACTCGTAAAGGTTCCCCAAAATCATTTCACTTAGGCAGATTTTGTGGCCTCTATGGAGTTGAGTGGCCAGAGTCAGGTACCTTCTAGCCACTTGTAGGGACTTCAAGCAGAAAACGCAATGGGATAACCATACGATTAAAAAGGCTATATGTTTCCGATCAGAAACATCAGCAGTGGTCTTGTCGAAAAAGTGAGCTATAAAATGAGAGTAAGTGGCCTTTGTGGAATTAAAACCTATGGAATCGTCAGATTCCAAGTCAGGATCGTATGGGTTTCCGGTGGGTTTAAGCCCTGTAATCGTGGCTACGTCAAAAAGCGTGGGGGTCATCATCCCACAAGGGAGATGGAAGGTGTAATGGGTACTGTCCCAGAAGTACAAGGAAGATATTAACATGGTTTGACAATAGTCGAGACTTGTTTTCGATAGCATGATTAAATCATAAATTCCTAATTTTTTTCCTAGTTTGAGCTTTTACTTTTTCTATCTTTGCTAGCCAATTCATGTAATCATATGATTCCTTGAAGGAGGGTGTCACTCTAAAAACCCTAAAGTTGTTGTTCATATATCTTAAATCTATATTGTTCAGCACTACCGCATCAGCAGAGGTTTTCTCAACCTTAGCTTTGATGGCTTGTCCAATGGGTTTAGATTTGTGGTAGGAAGGAAAGAAGTCCCTAGCTTTATTATGGTCAAAACCAGATGAAGGCAAAGGCTCACATTGGGCATGCCTTTTACCAGATACAACAAGAGGGATAAGTACCTGGGATTCGTATATTTTCCTTTTCTCTTCTGCAAGTGGCTCAGGGAGAAATTGCTGGTTCCCCATCATCAGTGGTGCTGATAGCATGTCAAAAGTCGGGAGTTAAGGAATTTTCTTCAGATCTTTGGACTTTTGATTTTTCTTAGAATCCTTGACATTGGTAGTGGAAGATGCCATTGTTGATATTTTTTGGAGAATATGGGTTTGTGGTTAGAAGTTTGGAAATGAAGAAACCGAAAGTTGTTTGAAAATTTCTGAGAGCGTAAAAGTTACAACAAGTAAATTTGGAGAAATTTATAGGCTTGTGGAAGACCAAAAGGCCTCAAATTAGCATTAAATAGCTGAAAGTTAGTGGGACACGTGTCCCACAATGACCGTTTGACAAAACATGGTTAGTAGTGCCTAGTGCATGATTTCCTAGTATCTAGGGATTATGATGATGGCTAGAGTTAATGGCGTACTTTGAGGAGACGTGTTGCAGAAGTTCCATGATGAGTCTGACGTCATAGACCTTTGGAATAATAAGAGACATGCAAGAATAGTTTGGGGCATCTAACAATACTATCATAAAATGTCTTGCTCTTTATTGATGTCGAAAATGACATTATTTGGGGGCAATTTGTTGGCTCCTAATTTCGACGCCTGAATAAAGTTAAAAATAGCAAATAGAGTTTCTTGGGGAAATCTAATTACTTCAACTAAAACTATGTTTTATGGAATGAAAGTCGAAGACAGTTTTTCGTTAGGAGGTTCTATGTTATGGACTTAGAGACATTCCTAAGTAGTTGGAAGACCCAATTCGACATAAGCATTGTTTAGGGGCATTTCGATGAGTTCGTTTGAATTCAAATAAAAGAGGGAAAGTTCGTTTTTTAAAAATACATGTGGAGCATCCCGATGGTTCGAAGGCATGCGCAGCGACACTTGTCTTGATCTCATTTGTTAGCTATTAATGGAGGTTATGTTCGATGGTTATAAATAGCAGGTCATAGTATTAAGATGGGTGTGTTAAATTGTGTACAAAATCTTCATCTACTCTAAGTATCCGTGTGATTGAGAGAAATGAGTTGTGAGAATGTACGTTGACTAAACACCCGTTTTTATTTCAATGCAATTTAACACTTCTTTTATTTAAGAGTTTACTTTTCTCTATGCAAGTTATTATTCTTGTTATTTATCAGCATTTTATTACTTTTTGTCGTTGTTTAAATTCATTCATACTTGAAATAAGTTGCTTTACCATGGAACTCATCAAAGTGTTCATAATTTTTATACACTTTATTTAAAAGACCAATTAGCACATGCCCTAGGATTTGTGTGGTCGATCCTGCAAGTAACACAGATCTTTTTCGATTTGTTAGACCAACGTTGTTTGCCAATTTTTACGGTGAACACAACCACAATCAACCCCAATTTCCCTACTTTTTCTATTTTAGAAATGAGAAAGAGAGAGTTCATGAGGTACAAGTGTGTGATGCTGAAAAGTGAAGTGGGGTCCGCGAGGCTTTTTTAAAGAAAAAGGCTTAGGATACTTTTTTCATGTCGCCAACGTGGGATCAATTTCAAAGGTGGATTGTTTTTTTCTATTAAATTCATGAAACGAGAAAGAGAGAAATATGAGGTGGTCAAAACATGATGTGGGGTAGCAGGGAAGTGGTGCATGCATGTTGTATGTATAAGTTACTAAATGAGATATAAAACAAATAAAATTTAAAAACTTGTTCAAGAAGTGTTACCTAAAATTTGACAAGAATCAAAATTAAAATATTATAAAATAAGAAAATATTAAATGAATTTAAATACTAAATATTTAAAAATAAAATAAAAAGTCAGAATAAAGATTTGATAAAATAAATAAAAAATCAGAACAAAGATTTGATTAATAAAATAATATAAAGAAAACTTAACTAAAATTAAAATTGTTTAAAAACGATAAATTGGACAGGTATCAAAGTGCTCAGAAAAATAAAATGAATACTAAAATGACCAATGTGAAATATACGATTCAGAAAAATACATCGTTTGATCAAATTTTGAAATAAATTTTATCCGCTAAAACGGCTTAAACTGTCTAAAAATGCGACCGAAACGTAGTCGAAAAATTTAAATGAGCACGCCAGGCTAAACTACGTGAAACGTAGATTAATATCACTTTTTTTGTCCACTGATTTACATGGGTAGTATGTGAGAAATGATTGATCTAAAATGATATGCGAAAGACCAAAGAATCTAAGGGTAAAATTTAGGGTATGACAGTTGCCCCTATTTAAATAGCTTTACCGGACGACATGAGTGATGATAATACTCATGAAATCATGGTGAAAGGTATTTAAATATAGATAATCGAAATTTTTTCCCTTAGATGCAATGACATGATATGCTATGGACAAAATAAAAATTATGCAATGCTGACATGCAATAAATTCTAGCATGAGGAAAATGATGACATGATAAAATTCTAAAAAAATGCAGACGAGACGAAAGCCAACAAGGATAGAGAGGATGCAATGAGTAACCACTCACTGGGAAAATAAAGCGACACTGGAGAAGTAATATTCATTATCCATGAATGAAACTAGGTGGAGAAGAGTCACAACATTCAGAAGATCACTGAATGAGGTAAGGAGAATTCTGGGAAATATATTAGGGACATTGAAATAAACATCAGAGACATTCAAAAAAGCATTGAATGGACTCTAGAAACCATCAGAGATATTTGGGAAAATATCAAATAAACTCCGGGACACGTCCAGAAAAACATTGGATGAAGAATGGAAACAGGCCTGGAAATATTAAAAAGTTGTTAACCAAAGTCAGAAACAAATTGAAGACATCTAGAAGAGCATTATACAAAGGCAAAGATTATGTAGGTACATCTGAAACATTTAAAAAAGAATTCAATGTGCGGGAAAATATTTGAAGACATATCTGGAAGAACATCATATAAGCAACAAAGGAGTTCTGGAAGAACATCAGAACAAAAATACATATCCAGAAAAGCATCAGATAGGTACACATGAGTTTCTGGAAAAACATCAGAAACAAAACTCATATCCATAAAAGCATCAGATAGACACAAAAGGAGTTCTGGAAGAACATCAGAACAAAGTACATATCTGGAAAAGCATCAGATAGGTACAAAGGAGTTTCTGGAAAAACATCAAAAACAAAAGTCATATCTAGAAAAGCATCAGATAGACACAAAAGGAGTTCTGGAAGAACATCAGAACAAAAGTCATATCCGAAAAAGCATCAGATAAACACAGAAGGGGTTCTGGAAGAACATCAGAATAAAAGTCATATCTGAAAAAGCATCAGATAGACACAAAAGGAGTTATGGAAGAACATCAGAACAAAAGTCATATCCGAAAAAGCATCAGATAAACACAAAAGGGATTCTGGAAGAACATCAGGACAAAAGTCATATCTGGAAAAACATTAGATAGACACAAAAGAAGTTCTGGAAGAATATCAAAACAAAAGTCATATCCAAAAAAGCATCAGATAGACACAAAAGGGGTTCTAGAAGAACATCAGAACAAAAGTCATATCTGGAAAAACCTCGGATAGATTCTGGAAAAACATCAGAATCAAAGGGAATATCTGGAAAACATTAGATAACTTCTGGAAGAACATCAAAACAAAGACTCAATCTGGAAAAACATCAGAGAGAGAAGCACATCTGGAAGAACATCAGATATATTATGGAAAAACATCAGAATCAAAGGGAATATCTAGAAAAACATCAGATAAATTCTGGAAAATTATCAGAACAAAGACTCAATCAGGCAAAGCATCAGAGAGAGAAATACATCCGAAGAAACCTCGGATAGATTCTGAAAAATGTCAAAATCAGAGACTCAATCTGGAAAAACATCAGAGAAAGAAACAAGGGTGACATCCAAGAATGGAATTGGATAAAAAGATACCAGACATCCAATAATGGCTTTGAATGAAAGTATTGGATGTAAGATAGGAATAGATATATCCGGAAAAACAATAGGATAAGAAATGTCATATCTGGAAGAACGTTCAATAGACACGACAATATCTGTTGGTAGGTGCCAAGTGAGTTGGACTTTGACTATAAGGTAAGACACAGACAATAACACGACCTCTAGAGAATGCAAATGAGGATGAAATACTCATGCTATGCATATGTATATGAATTGTGCTATGATATATGATCAAATGTAAATGCATATGCTGACAACATGGCTCGACTCTTTTGGTGAGATGACAAGACTGGAGAACTGATTCCTTAACACGGAGATCGCTGCCATTTTGTTTGGGGACTAAAGATACTACTGTTGAGCACATCTCTGCCACAATGGTAAATTGTATCAAGTTGATGATCCTTGTAGGAAGGATTGAAGAGTTGCTTAGGGATCCTTCAAGTAAATTGCCCTAGATTAGCTTACTATTATAGATGAACTGATCATGGCTTCAGCTTGTCTAATTCTGTAAGTGAATGCTTTACTATGCGCTTGGAAAGCTTGCCCTAGTCTGAGTCTTTAAAGATCTTCTAGGTAAATCAATTCTGAGGAGGACCTGCCCCAAACAAATATTGAACTGATTCTCAACAAGATGTGAAAAGAACTTGCCCCTGATAGGATCACCTGACTAAGTTTCTCAATTGTTTGAAAATTCCTTGAGAGAAAAGCCAATTTGCAAACAAAAATGTTCATACAAACATGGTAATGCAAAGTTCATGCAACTTTTGAAATGATGCTTTTGAAATATGCAAAGTATTTCATATCACAACGCGACGGTTCAAAACGCTCAAAGTGTAAAGCAAAGGTGTAATGCTAAAATTGATTTGCAAAAATCCTTTGGAGTCAACTTTCGCAACCTTGTTGTAGTATGCTTTCAAAATAACCTTGCTTCATTTAGGTCTTTTGAGGGTTTTAACATGGCCTAGTTCACGGTGTATGAA
Organism: Lathyrus sativus; assembly: GCA_963859935.3. Lineage (NCBI taxonomy): Eukaryota > Viridiplantae > Streptophyta > Magnoliopsida > Fabales > Fabaceae > Lathyrus > Lathyrus sativus. Next base: position 452,319,837 of record OZ012736.1, on the reverse strand, counting down.
ATAAAGGATAAAGGCTTAAAGTTTATTTGTTCCCACCCAATCTTCGTGATGATCTCCAGTCCTACGCTCAGTTAACTCATATTATTCGCTCAGGTTCCCATAGGCTGGAAATTATGCTGATGATAGCCATGATGATGGTTCAAAAGTCAAGGGACCTTTGAAAAGGCAGTCACTACTTCCCTATAACATTTGGTTATTTTGACATTGAGGATTTTTAGGTGAAGGGTTTAAAGATATCCTCTTTTTATTATCCGTAACTTTTGCTTGAACTATTCCTTACGAAGATTACAGTCAGCGGGATGCCCCAGTTTTGCCTAAGTCTCCTTCATAGGTTTTGACTTAGAGGGCTTTTATTATTATTTTATTTTTTTGAAAGAAAGTGACTGCTTAGCTTAATGATTACGGTGAACCATCAACGGTTTTTTGGCTTGGAAAACATCTTCGACACTTACTTGCTATGTGCGAAGGAAAATTGTAAGTGCAACCTTTATATGAAAGGTGTATTGTATGAACACACAACCAAGTTAATTGAGAACTACCCTGCCCACAAGTTAAGATTACGAGATTCTTTGTAAAGAAAGAAACTCCAACTTCTAGGCTCAAAGGGGTTGACAAGGGAATAACTTCCTTATTTCTATAGTGTTTAAGGGATTGAAACAATACCTTACATCATTATTTTTGATTGAAAGCATACCAACAACAGTTATGGATAATACATTTTCATCATCCTCCCTCAAATATTTGCATAATCAAAAGTTTGGACAAGAAGTAAATATTTGAAAGATAAAGCATAAAAGTGCAAATAATAGACAAAATGAATTGAAATCAAAATTTGCAATGCTTATTTCATTAATACAAAAGTACAAACACTAATTAAAATCAAACAACTTAAACAAAATGGAGGAAAATATAAACAACAAGAAACAAAAGGCCTAGTGACTAATCAGTAACAAGGATGAGTTGTCTTGTCTGAAACACTGGCGTTTAGGAAGATAGTCTGCTGAAGTCGACTGAAGCTTCACTTTTGATGCACTGGCAAGGGGTTGTTTTGGACATTCGGATGACTATCATTAAAATCAAGGATTCCGGTTCTAATCAACTCACGAACTCTGGCTTTTAGTGCATAACAATTCTCCAAGTCGTGTCCTGGGGCGCCCTCCTGAAATGCATAGTGGAGATCAGATCTAAATCCAGCTGGAAGAGGATTAGGAGAAGGTTACAGAGTCTTTGTAGTGATCAACCCTTGTTGAACCAGATCAGGATCAAAGTTTTGTATATGTCATGGGAATAGGATCAAATTGATTCCTATTCCGATACTAGTTCTGTCTAACAGCTGGACATTGAGGAACTTGTGCTAGTCGTAGAGCAGTAACAACAGAAGTAATAGCAGCAATAGTAGGGTAATTATAGTGAGGTTGGGGATGAAGCCTACTCACTTCAGCCATGACAGTGTTGGTCTGATCTTCCCTCTTCTTATGGAAGGTCCCAAAGGATTTCTTCGCACCATTGGAAGATTCAATAGCTTTGGATACTTTACCATTCTTCATACCTTCTTCCAATCTCTGGCTAATAGTCACCAGATCTGTAAAGCTTGAAGAGACGCTCCCGATCATCTTCTCCCAATAGAAAGGGGATAGAGTGTCCATGAACATTCCAGTCAGCTCCTTCTCCACTATAGGGGGTTCAACTTGGGATGTTAACTCTCTCCAACATTGAGCATATTCCTTGAACGACTCTCTCTCATTCTGATACATATTTTGAAGTTGACGATGGTCATGAGCCATGTCAAGATTAATTTGTGTTGCTTCATAAAAGCATTGGCGACATCTTAGAAGCAGTGGATATTGTTTTGTTCTAAGTTCATATACCACTTGAGAGAGGCGCCACTCAAACTGTCCTGAAACCAGTGGATGAGCAACTTCTGATTGTGGGTATAAGCAGCCATTCTTTGGAAGTACATGACTAGATAAGCTCTTGGGCAAGAGTGACCCTTGTACTTTACGAACTCGGGAGTTTTGAACTTAGCAGGCATAACAAGGCGACAAACTAGGCACATGTTGTCTGCATCCACATTGGAGAAATCAGCACCCTCAACGACTTTGAGTCTCTTATCTATGATATGAAACTGTTCACGAACAACCTCAGGCTCAACAAAATCTTCCTGGTCTTCACCTTGAGCACTGGCAGCATTGTGCTCATAGAGAAGGTTCTGAAATGGAGCTCGGACAGTCTGGGTAATAGTGTGGACCACAGGTCTGGGCTCAGTGAAAACAAGAGCTTAAAAACTGGTCTGGCAGTCTGACCAATCATAGCAGTAGATGCAAGAGGTGGAGAGTAATTAGGAGGTAAACCAAACTCTGGCCAAGTTGAAGGCGACATTTGAACAGGAGGAGGATCAACGTTTGAAACTTCCTGAGTGGCAGTCCTCTGAGGTGGCTCTCCTCTAGCAATTACGACTTGAAGCATCTCGGTGAGTTTGGTCATGCTTGATTTTAGGTCATCGATCTCCATTTGGATTTCTGTATTATATACCTCATGCTCTGACATTCTGCGTCTGTTGTAAGCTCTAGTCTAATATCGGTGTCAAGGAATCATCTTGACGACTCACAAGTACACTGGAAGATAGAGACAATTGGACATGAGTTACTGGATAGACAGATGATATGCAATGAATCAAGAAAAGATGCAAATGCAATGCGATGCAAGACTAGATGCAAAACACACATAACAAGATCAAAGATTTGAGATTACAACATGAGGTCTGGGTAAAGAACCAACCACATGGTGTGTACTAGGGGTATAGCACTTGTGTAACACCCCACTTCCCAAAACAAATAAAATATAAACATTATAATTAAACATCAGAGTTTTCATCATTTACAGTGGGATATCACATCACCAATAAGTCATCAAAATACTTTATTGATTATTTTCAAAATAATACAGCGGAAATTGTCATTTCAACATTCTTGGCCATCTGCCAGATTTCATAAAATCTCTATTATTATAATTCACCAAAATGTGATACGTCACAGGATTACAACAAGTTTGACACAAAACAATTAAAACACCCATATCCCGTGTTATGTAACAGAGCACCCTAAGACTCGACCTGTACACCGCTATCCAAGCTATCTATGTACCTGGATTATCTGTACTTCCGAGGAAGCACAGGCCACAACAACAAACAACAAAGGGGTGAGAATCACGATCAAATAATAATGGTATATTAGTACATGAAATAAAAGGAAGAATCTATATAAATCATTTCACATACATATTATCCGGACTCACTGTCCCATCGTTCAATCACAATTACAATCACGCAACACGTGCGCACACACACACCCTGAAACATACGGCATCGACTCATTCGTCCGTAAGATTCTCCTAGGAACAGAATATAACCATCGCATCAAGCGAAGTTCTGCAGATCCTACACGGGATCAAATATAACCATCGCATCAAGCGAGGTTCTGCAGATCCTACACGGGATCAAATATAACCATCGCATCAAGCGAAGTTCTGCAGATCCTACACGGGATCAAATATAACCATCGCATCAAGCGAGGTTCTGCAGATCCTACACGGGATCAAATATAACCATCGCATCAAGCGAGGTTCTGCAGATCCTACACGGGATCAAATATAACCATCGCATCAAGCGGGGTTCTACAGATCCTACACGGGATCAAATATAACCATCGCATCAAGCGAGGTTCTGCAGATCCTACACGGGATCAAATATAACCATCACATCAAGCGAGGTTCTGCAGATCCTACACGGGATCAAATATAACCATCGCATCAAGCGAGGTTCTGCAGATCCTACACGGGATCAAATATAACCATCGCATCAAGCGAGGTTCTGCAGATCCTACACGGGATCAAATATAACCATCGCATCAAGCGAGGTTCTGCAGATCCTACACGGGATCAAATATAACCATCGCATCAAGCGAGGTTCTGCAGATCCTACACGGGATCAAATATAACCATCGCATCAAGCGAGGTTCTGCAGATCCTACACGGGATCAAATATAACCATCGCATCAAGCGAGGTTCTGCAGATCCTACACGGGATCAAATATAACCATCGCATCAAGCGAGGTTCTGCAGATCCTACACGGGATCAAATATAACCATCGCATCAAGCGAGGTTCTGCAGATCCTACATGGGATCAAATATAACCATCGTATCAAGCGAGGTTCTGCAGATCCTACACGGGATCAAATATAACCATCGCATCAAGCGAGGTTCTGCAGATCCTACACGGGATCAAATATAACCATCGCATCAAGCGAGGTTCTGCAGATCCTACACGGGATCAAATATAACCATCGCATCAAGCGAGGTTCTGCAGATCCTACACGGGATCAAATATATACTAACATCATACACCGCAGAGTATACTACATGACACGCTCAACATTCATGCCAAATCGTTATGCATTTTTAATCGAATTAAACGATGCACGAAATTGCCCAAACGGCTACAATTCATAACCTAGGATTCACGCCTATCGGCTACCCACAATACATCACGAGCCATCACACCATCTTCTAAATCAAGGAAGGGTCGATCGCAATCGGAACCCCAAGTCACAACTGCACCCAACTGCAGAGAAGACTCATTCTGCTACGTTCGCTACACGCTCGCCTAGCGAGCTGCTAGCGAACGTTCGCCGCCTTCTCGCCTAGCGAACTGCTAGCGAGCAAGAACAGAAGCTACAGACTTCATTCGCTACCTCGTTCGCTACAGCGAGCCATTCGCTACTCCATTCGCTGCCAGCGAAGGAGGCCAAAACACCACTGTCCCAAGTCTGGGACCGTTCGCTACGCACTCGCCTAGCGAGATGCTAGCGATCACTCGCGACCTGCTCGCCTAGCTAGCTGCTAGCGAGCGTCTGCGAACTGAACTTTCTCCCACTGTTCAGAATCCAAACACCCGATGAAATCTCCCGATAAATCCCAACTTGTTCCCAATAGCCTTAGCCTAACATATATTGACTAATCTACGGTATCTAAACGTGATTCTAACCGATAAACATCAGTTCTACCGATTTAACTCATTTATGCCCTAAATGGAAAAATGAGGAAGACATTCCAACAACTAACACAATCCATACATAATCATAAACATTAATAAGATGATGATACTTCACACCCTTACCTGATTATTTGCAAGCTTTGATCGATTCTTCCAGCCTCTAGGTTTTTCTCCTCTTTCTTCCCTCTTTCCCTTCTCTTCCTTTCTTTCTTTTCTTTTTCTTTCTAATATCACTAACTTTCTTTCTCTTCTCTTTTTATCTCATCTTTCCATTTCTTTCCTCTCATTTTCTTTCCCTCCACTAACTAATCAAATCTCATAAATTAACCACTTAACATTAAATAGGAAAATGTCTATAATACCCTCCAAAACTATTTTCTCAGAAAACTCCCCAATTCGGTTAAAATAGGATAATATGTAAACATAACATATTTTCATGCAAATTCCACCTCAAAATAATATTTGCCCAATTAAACCAAAAAGGACTCAATGAAAAAGGAATAATCGAAATCGGGGCGTTACAATTCTCCCCCACTTAGGAATTTTCATCCTCGAAAATATCTCCTGGTTCAAATCATATCGGACACGACTTTCACGCCTCCTCTCCATTTCCCAAGTTACACATGATCGCCCACATGCATACTTCTATACCGCAATCATAGTTATGCCACGTGACTCATATAAACCCATCAATCCTCATCAATCTCCATGGGAGATTGTGGGTACACCGCTTGCACCTCACCAGGAACGACATCTCGGTCATTCTACCCTGGTGATCATGCCACTAGGGACGAAGCATAGTCATAACACTTATACCTCATCAGGAATGTCACTTAGTAATGTCCAATACACAAAGCTAAGCCCCACAAGAAGTCTCCCCATAACCAACTCATATCGCAAAATTGCTTACCCAGTTCCAACTCTCTCTATCATCCTTTTCATCATATGCAAGGATCTTCATATTACAGCATAAGCTACCACATTATCCTTTCCCGGATGATAATCTCAGTCTAAAACCATAATCCTTCTAGAGTTCCCAATTACTTTCTCTGTCTCACATACTACGCTTCCAAATTAAGTAGATACCTCAAGCTCTGGTGGTCACCATCATCCTAAAGCTCAAACTAACCAATTGAATCCCCCAACTCGGGAACAACCACAACAGTAACCAACTCCAAATTACTTGTCAGACAATTACTCTTATGCACTCCAAGTTGTCGTAAGGCATGACTACAACTTACTAATGTTGCACTGAACATATCTTCGAATCATATCAACAGAGTTTCTCATAACACAACAATTAATTCTGTCGAGCCCGGCACAACCCATACACGAGTTGTTGACAGCTCTCCAGAAACCCTTTGAAACTCTCCTCACCGCAGCATAAAACTGCTTCTTCTCCCGTACTGATAACTCAAGTTCCTTATGCTCAATATGATCCTCTATTCTCTTCTTTGAATATACCAAAATATCATCGGTGAACATAATTATTGCTTCAATTAATCAAGTATGGAGAATCCTCATGCCAAATGGTTACTCGGTTTCGCAAACTGTGGCAAAAACACGCACCACACACTCTGCATCCACTACTAAATCCAAAAATATTCCATCAATAATTAACTTAATTCCATGCCAATACTTCACCATCACCTAGATCATTGGACTAGCTTTCCAACGCTTTGAACCGTGCGTCATTCCGAGTTACGGTCCTCCCGTTACGACAAAAATACTAAAACAACTTTCTCTGCCCAGAACCTCCTCGCTAGGCGAACATAGTAGCGAGCGTGGAGTCGTTCGCTAGCATGCTCGCTAGGCGAAGACCTGGCGAACATGACAGTCCAAAATCTTAATTTCGACCGTTACCTGACTTCCGAGTGTCCGATTTCAATTCCATAAAAAGTTGTGATCTCGGAATTTGACGTACTGCAACAATTTCACACTTAGAAGACCATACAACACATCCTCGACTCTTGGAATACTTAAAGGCCTTGTTCACCAATTTGCACTCCACGTTAATATTTTCTTTATCATCCATCGGATGTCACTATCCATCCTTTACATACGCGACCTCATAATCTGTCGTCGTAGCACACATCTCAAGCACCAGTCTCAAACTGCTCAAATAATTTAATTATCTTGATTATCCAAAAAGATACATAACAGGGAGCTCTCAATATAAGATAAATTCTCATAACTAAGTCAACCACAACTCCACTCCGCGCTCTGGTTGTGTATCACTATCTTGTCAGGATGACTTCCAAACAGTCACAATTATTCGGCAAACCGCCAACTCCTCACTTGTAGCATCTTGGAGAAGCACAAGTTTCTCCCCCACTTTAATCATTCTCACTCCTTGCAGACAAAGGTTAAATACCAAACGCGCACCGACAGTGTTTTCACACACATGTCGCGTACAAGGGGACAACCAACATTAGACAACTTGGCCGGATGGACCGACCTGCTCTGATACCACTTGTAACACCCCACTTCCCAAAACAAATAAAATATAAACATTATAATTAAACATCAGAGTTTTCATCATTTACAGTGGGATATCACATCACCAATAAGTCATCAAAATACTTTATTGATTATTTTCAAAATAATACAGCGGAAATTGTCATTTCAACATTCTTGGCCATCTGCCAGATTTCATAAAATCTCTATTATTATAATTCACCAAAATGTGATACGTCACAGGATTACAACAAGTTTGACGCAAAACAATTAAAACACCCATATCCCGTGTTACGTAACAGAGCACCCTAAGACTCGACCTGTACACCGCTATCCAAGCTATCTATGTACCTGGATTATCTGTACTTCTGAGGAAGCACAGGCCACAACAACAAACAACAAAGGGGTGAGAATCACGATCAAATAATAATGGTATATTAGTACATGAAATAAAAGGAAGAATCTATATAAATCATTTCACATACATATTATCCGGACTCACTGTCCCATCGTTCAATCACAATTACAATCACGCAACACGTGCGCACACACACACCCCGAAACATACGGCATCGACTCATTCGTCCGTCAGATTCTCCTAGGAACAGAATATAACCATCGCATCAAGCGAAGTTCTGCAGATCCTACACGAGATCAAATATAACCATCGCATCAAGCGAGGTTCTGCAGATCCTACACGGGATCAAATATAACCATCGCATCAAGCGAGGTTCTGCAGATCCTACACGGGATCAAATATAACCATCACATCAAGCGAGGTTCTACAGATCCTACACGGGATCAAATATAACCATCGCATCAAGCGGGGTTTTGCAGATCCTACACGGGATCAAATATAACCATCGCATCAAGCGAGGTTCTGCAGATCCTACACGGGATCAAATATAACCATCGCATCAAGCGAGGTTCTGCAGATCCTACACGGGATCAAATATAACCATCGCATCAAACGGGGTTCTGCAGATCCTACACGGGATCAAATATAACCATCGCATCAAGCGGGGTTCTGCAGATCCTACACGGGATCAAATATAACCATCGCATCAAGAGAGGTTCTGCAGATCCTACACGGGATCAAATATAACCATCGCATCAAGCGAGGTTCTGCAGATCCTACACGGGATCAAATATAACCATCGCATCAAGCGAGGTTCTGCAGATCCTACACGGGATTAAATATAACCATCGCATCAAGCGAGGTTCTGCAGATCCTACACGGGATCAAATATAACCATCGCATCAAGTGAGGTTCTGCAGATCCTACACGGGATCAAATATAACCATCGCATCAAGCGAGGTTCTGCAGATCCTACACGGGATCAAATATAACCATCGCATCAAGCGAGGTTCTGCAGATCCTACATGGGATCAAATATAACCATCGTATCAAGCGAGGTTCTGCAGATCCTACACGGGATCAAATATAACCATCGCATCCAGCGAGGTTCTGCAGATCCTACACGGGATCAAATATAACCATCGCATCAAGCGAGGTTCTGCAGATCCTACACGGGATCAAACATATACTAACATCATACACCGCAGAGTATACTACATGACACGCTCAACATTCATGCCAAATCGTTATGCATTTTTAATCGAATTAAACGATGCACGAAATTACCCAAACGGCTACAATTCATAACCTAGGATTCACGCCTATCGGCTACCCACAATACATCACGAGCCATCACACCATCTTCTAAATCAAGGAAGGGTCGATCGCAATCGGAACCCCAAGTCACAACTGCATCCAACTGCAGAGAAGACTCATTCTGCTACGTTCGCTACACGCTCGCCTAGCGAGCTGCTAGCGAACGTTCGCCACCTTCTCGCCTAGTGAACTGCTAGCGAGCAAGAACAGAAGCTACAGACTTCGTTCGCTACCTCGTTCGCTACAGCGAACCCCCAACGAGCCATTCGCTACTCCATTCGCTGTCAGCGAAGGAGACCAAAACACCACTGTCCCAAGTCTGGGACCGTTCGCTACGCACTCGCCTAGCGAGATGCTAGCGATCACTCGCGACCTGCTCGCCTAGCGAGCTGCTAGCGAGCGTCTGCGAACTGAACTTTCTCCCACTGTTCAGAATCCAAACACCCGATGAAATCTCCCGATAAATCCCAACTTGTTCCCAATAGCCTTAGCCTAACATATATTGACTAATCTACGGTATCTAAACGTGATTCTAACCGATAAACATCAGTTCTACCGATTTAACTCATTTATGCCCTAAATGGAAAAATGAGGAAGACATTCCAACAACTAACACAATCCATACATAACCATAAACATTAATAAGATGATGATACTTCACACCCTTACCTGATTATTTGCAAGCTTTGATCGATTCTTCCAGCCTCTAGGTTTTTCTCCTCTTTCTTCCCTCTTTCCCTTCTCTTCCTTTCTTTCTTTTCTTTTTCTTTCTAATATCACTAACTTTCTTTCTCTTCTCTTTTTATCTCATCTTTCCATTTCTTTCCTCTCATTTTCTTTCCCTCCACTAACTAATCAAATCTCATAAATTAACCACTTAACATTAAATAGGAAAATGTCTATAATACCCTCCAAAACTATTTTCTCAGAAAACTCCCCAATTCGGTTAAAATAGGATAATATGTAAACATAACATATTTTCATGCAAATTCCACCTCAAAATAATATTCGCCCAATTAAACCAAAAAGGACTCAACGAAAAAGGAATAATCGAAATCGGGGCATTACAACTTGCACAACGGGTTCTAACAAAGTTCCCAGAGTCATCGATAAATCTTTCAAATATTATCAACTTACACGACTACTCGTGGGCTAATAATATTCTCAAGATAAACCCATCACAGGTCTACACCTGGATAATCACTATACTACATCCTAAAAGGCAAAGATGGGTGAATGGTAACTAAAGGTCCTCAGCTTCACGGGCTCCCAAGTCAGAAAAAGTGATGCCAGTACGACTACTCACATCAGACACCAGTAATCCAAAAGGGGCCTCTACTGAGCGTGGTTATCATATGCTAGAGATGTTAGGACTACTCCCAACAGCTAATAATGGATTATACCACAATCCTATCATAGGTGTATGCTCAAGTCTGGGTTAGGAATTATCTCACTACTCAAGATGACAACCCTGCATACAGAAAATCCCAGGCACAAACAGATATATGTATAAATATACAAGCAAGCAAACATATAGCAAACACAAACATAAACAAGATGGGCTTAACCCTCTTAGGGAAACGTGTCACCAGTGAAGTCGTCATTTCTGTTACGGTGAGAATCGATATCAAACTATTGAATTAACTTGAATCACAAATCATGAAGTTCACCATCGAGCTTTGATTTATCCAAAGGAAAGGGTAAAGATAAAAGAAAACCCTAAGTGCGCTATGTAACAACACAGCTAGAGATCTAAGGTTTAGGGGTTGGTTATACCTAGGGAAGGTGTTAGCATCCTAAGTATCTGTAGTACTCTACAAGAACCTCTTGTTAGTATTTGTGTTATGTTAAAGTTGCTTGCTAAGGGAAATGTGCTAAGGTAAAGGTCTAATGTATATACAAAGTATGTACAAAGTATTCTAGCCAAGACATCGCATCTTGTGCCTACGTATCCTGGCGGAAATGGAATCAGAGTATTCGTAGTTCCCCTCAATAGGGGTGAGGAACTCTTGATTATGGTCAAGGTTCTAGGGGGCAAGTAAATGTCTACAGTGAGATACCTACATAAAGTGTGGCGACTCTAAACTAAGGTTAAGTTAGCAAGGAAGGGAATATCCACGGCGAAACGACTAAATAGAGCACGACGACTCCAAGTCCTATGGAAAAGGTAAACGTGAGAAATGTCCACGGGGGGACGACTACCTGGAGCACGGCGACTCCAATCCGAAGTTGCAAATGTTAACAAGAAGTTAGTCATTAGTGATCCCACCAAGACATTGCATCTCGTGCCTACATATTCTCATCGATAAATGAGAAATCAGAGTGTTTGTAGTTCGTGGAAGCACGGGTTGTTAGGTTCTAAGAACCAAGAACAACAACAAAGACAAATAAGCAAGGGATATGCACAATGACAATAAGTCAACATACAATCCCTTCTCTTGGATTAGGTTAACAAGGATCAAAAGAAAGCAACAGATACACGGAAAATAAAGAATACACAGTACATGGAAAAGCATCATGTATGGTCAGACAGATAAGATAACACATAATATGCATGGAAAAACATCATGGTAATCAGACAGTGAAAAGTCAATAGAAATACACGGAAAAACATCATGTAATCAACAGACAAAGATACGCGGCAAAGCATCGCGAAATAAAAATAACAAGTACGCGAAAGAGTATCGCGTAATAAATAAACAGAGATACGCGACAAAGCATCGCGAAATAAGATCAATCACGAAAAAACATTGTGTATATTTTGCAGCAAAAATATGCCAGGTAATGAACTGAAACATCAAGTAACATTAACATGATTCATTAAGTATCAACATTCACGAGTAATACCAAAAACCCAAGTAACATTGACATTTTTAATATTATACCAAAAGACTAACTATATAAATGCTAAAAATAAAAGAATTAAAATGTTTTTTTTCGTATTTTTTTAATATTAAAAAACTAAAAATATTTTTTCACATTTTTTATATGAAATTGTAAAAGTTTAATGAAAAGATAAAATTTTGTATTATTTTTACTATATCTAAATTAAAAGGATATAATCATGGCAACAATTGCAATATATATTTGCTTTCTCTTTTTTTTAAAGCCTCAAACCCAACCTCGTATTTACATTGAGCCCAATAGTAAACAATATTTGTCTTACTATATCAAATAAAAGACATAACTAATAAAATAAATAAAGAAACACAATAGCACCTACAAGGAAAAATATGCCCAGCCCTTTGAATGCAAAACACTATTCATAAATTCCAAAAAGAAACGCATATGCACAGTAAGTTTTACAAACATCTCAACATCCAACAAAATATCACCTAAGAATCAAAATCAGAAAGAAAGAAAAAGGAGCACCAAGTAACAGCGATGCAAGTACCTCTTTCACGGCGAAATGATCGCGACTTTCTATGTCTAATACAACTTAACTGCAAGTGCACAGTCTATCGTGTAGTAATAAAAGATATCGATCCCACAAGGACTCGTAATCAAACTAGTGTTCTCGGGAGTTACTATGTTTAGCTAGGTAGATAATGTTTAAGGGAATAATTTCTATCACTAAAGGGAACTAAAAATGTTACTTGAATTATTATTACGCGAATCGATATGCAATAATTATGTTCTTCGGGGATTTGACAAGTTACCGGTATATGAAATATTTTTCAGAATTTATTTAAGAAGAAAAATAGTGATCTAAAGACCTTCGTCTCACGATGGTTGTTGACTCTAGTCGCAACTCTAAGGCGGAACGTAGTTCAGGGTTAAAATCGCTTTTTGGAAATCTCTAAGTTCTAATATATTTTAAAGTGCTTTCGCTGTTATTAAAACAAATGCCTGGTGTTTACTTTCTGGTCCTAGCCGCAGTTGTCGCTTGTTGGTTCGTACCTTAATTAATTTCCCACTGTCGTGGCAAAACTACTTTTAAATAAGTTCTCGCTTTCGCGATGAAAGTTTATTCAGTAAATAAGTTTAAACACTCAGACCATAAACAACTTTTGAAAAGGAAAGTTTTCAACCGGTTATTATCAAATCCCGTCTGAATTATTATTACATATCGATTACTCTGATTTAGCTAGACATGGATTTGGGAAAGGTAAAACATAAATAAAAACAGAAACTTAGAACATTCATATTACTGAGAATTAAAGTTACAATTAATGAAATAATGAAAAAACCTGTAACGCCAATTGGCTTTTGGCCAAATCCCAACGATGTCGGCAGGATTATGTCTTCAAACCAATAGAGCGCACAAATGAATATTGTAGAAATGGAATACAGTAATAAGGAAAGGAAACAAAAACAGAAAGAATGAAACTAAATTTTGCTCTGGAAATAAATTTGGGCAGCACTTCGTTGTCTGAATGCGGCTCTATTTCTCAGCTCTCCTCCTTCCCCTTTTATAGAGGTAAAATTCTAACGGTTGTAATTTGAAGAAGGTGGACTTGGAGGCAGAAAAATTAGGGAGTAGTGGTCCATTATTTGGGACTTGGAACTGGTATTTGCACTTTCAATTGAAGTTGTGCGTTTTTGCCTGCATGACGGTCGTCATGGTGTGTGACGGTCGTCACCCGTGTGACGGTCGTCATGGAGGTGTGACGGTCGTCACAACAGCAAAATGCGCATTCTGTGTTTTTCATGTTGTTTTCATCTGGTTTTCGTCCATATTTCATCTGTAATTGCTTCTTTTCTTCATATTTCTTTGTTTGGACATGATCTTCAAATACCTGCAAAATATCAGACAAATAATATAGAAAAAACCCGAAATCAGATTGAAACCAGTCAAACATTAGTTGAATTATGCGTCAATATATATATATATATATATATATATATATATATATATATATATATATATATATATATATATATATATATATATATATATATATATATATATATATATATATATATATATATATATATATATATATATATATATATATATATATATATATATATATATATATATATATATATATATATATATATATATATATATATATATATATATATATATATATATATATATATATATATATATATATATATATATATATATATATATATATATATATATATATATATATATATATATATATATATATATATATATATATATATATATATATATATATATATATATATATATATATATATATATATATATATATATATATATATATATATATATATATATATATATTTCGATTTCGCGTTATCAAACTCCCCTAAGCTTGAATCTTTGTTTGTCCTCAAGTAAAACAGAAGGAATAAAGTCGGCAAGCACGAGGCAGCTTCCTCATTCAGAAAGTTGGGAAAAACCGGGATTCTAAATAGGAACAAAACGATTACGGTGACGACACTTGACTATAAGTCTTCGGAGGTCTCCTTTTTATGCAAATCGGTCCCAATCATGCTACTGCATCTCGGTATCAAGGTTCTCGCGTCAAGTTTATCCTGTTTGTTCTAGCGCAATCAAATTAAGCCCGTTGTCCATACACTTTCATGGCAAGTCAACCTGTTAGTGAATATGATCTCATTGCTGTTTTGATCTTTTCATTGCTCATAAGCTTATACTATTGATTTTTCAATGAGTTTTTGTACCGTTGGGCTAAATGCTCGGGTAAGGAGCACCTAACTTAGAGGGAACATGTCTCTATACTTGGGCTATATGGCTTTCTTTTCATGATTTTTCATCTTTTTGGAGATCATACACTTATTTTCATTGGTCGCTCGCTTAGAAATGTTTAGGATTGTGCTGACTGCTTGTATAAACTACTTGGGGCTGAGTTTGCGTAGAAGCTTGAAACTTTGGTACACGTAGGTAGTGAAACCGACTCGCATAAACCGGAGGTCTAAGGTGTCAGGACGGTACTGGTTTTGTTAGAATTTTCGTCTCGGAGTTTCAAAACTTGGTTTGAACTTGGGCGCATTCTCGTGATGCTTTTGCTTTTGAGGAACGACTGAAAAATTTTGTTTATGTCGAATAAAGTGGGGATATTTGCATAACGGAAGAAGATATATAAAAGAGCTTTTATTTGCTAAAATGGGAAAGTGTTTGAATTGAAATTACGTAATTAAGAGTACAAGGGAATAGGAAATAAACGCTCCGCTCCCACACTATGGCAATCAGTGTCCCCACTGATTTGAAAGAATGTGAGAGGGAAATACAAGGGAAATCAAAATACAAGAAACAGAAAATATAGTAAACAAATAAGGAAAGAAAGAACTAATCACGGCCTCTGCCTCGGTCACGTCCTCTGTCGCGTCCTCTACCTCTGGCTTGGTCGACTCGGGCCTCAAAGTTCAGTGCTCCGGTGTGATAGACATAATCGCGGAGTCCTTCGAACTGTAAGGTAAGATTCGCCAAGTTCTCAGTGATGGTTTCCTGGCCGGTTTGGAGTTGTTGCATTTGGGTCCGATGCCAAGCTTCGAACTGCTCTGCTCGCTGATTCTGTTGCTGCATCATAGCGAGTATCTGGGCCTGCTGGTCGAGGGATCGACGGAGGTCTTCTTCAGAGTGGTCGGGCTCTGGACGATGGCGGTGGCGGCGGTAGGATGTGCCTTCAGAAGGAAGTGGTTGTGATGCCTCCGGTTGCTCAGTTCTGTCCAACTCATCTTGCATTTCGTCACCAGAACCCTGGTGTTGGTTTGAGTTGGGGCAGCGGTAGCAGCAGGGGCATTGAGGTCGAAAAGCCAGTTGGCACGATCCTGTGGGTGCATCTGGGTGCGTGATGGCATGATGATACTTCTGACGGTTTTGCCACGCACGACCGGGTGGTACTTTCCATCGGCCCTGGAACGGATGAGGTGAGAAGCTCTGTAGTGGTCGGTGTCGAGGAATACCGAGGGAATGGCATGGAGATGCTGGAGGCGATCACCGAGGTTCAGCCCGAGTGCAATGGAGGTAACAATCCCGCCAAAGTAAAATGGCTTAGAGCCACGGTTGCAGTTGGCCTGAATGTGGGCCAGGAGGAACGGAGCAGCGTTGATGGGCTCGGAATGGAACACACAGCGGAGAAAGAAGAGCTCTTTGGAGTTCACCTTATGGTTGTTATCCCTTGCGAAGATGGTATTGCTCAGTGCTCGGTGGAAATGCCGGATGGTCGGGTTGTGGATGTGTGTTGCATGCAGAGAATCCCAGCCGTCGACATTAATTCCGGTTAACTGGTACCAAAGCGCAAAGGCTTCATGCTGAAACTGTTCGGTGATGCGGCGGTGAGCATTGTCGCCGCGAGGGAAATGTAGGATGTCGGCAATCTGATTTTGGTTCAGTTGGTAGTTCGTGCCGAACATACGGAAGCATGCGGCGCCGAAGTGTTGGCTGAGGTCGCCGCTGGAAGTGAAATAGCTGAACAAACTGAGGAGCTCAAGGGTGAGTTGTCCGTAAGTCGGCTGCGGATTTGTGTAGAGATGCCAAATGCCGGCTCTTTGGAGCATCCAAGTGACGCCGTCAAGGAGGCCGAACTCAGTGAGGGATGGTAGGTGCGGATAGTGGGTCGGCTGTAGCGACCGTTGATGGAAGGCGATATAGTTGGCTCGCTGTTTCTCGCCGGAGTCGCCGTCGCTGAACACGATATTGCTGAGGTCTGGGGTTTCGTTGTTTCTCGCCATGGTTGGAGGATGCTGATGAAATGTGGATTGAGTTGGTTCTGTGGAATGAAAAATGTCACAGAAGTGGATTAGGAAGTTGAAATGGGAGTTGGGATTAGATGGAGCAAGGTGGGAAAACGAAAATTGGAAGTGGGGTTTGAGTTTGTGATGATTGGAAGTTGAATAGATGAGAATGGGGGAGAAAATGCAACCTCTGTTATAGTAGATAGCAGTTATGGACTCGTGACAGTCGTCACGCATCTGTGACGGTCGTCACCCGTGTGACGGTCGTCACACCAGCAGAATCTACAGAACGCAGAATTTTGCTATGGGGGTGCTTTTGTTATGGTTTTAAGGCCTAGGATTGATATGGCAATGTATTATATCCTCCAAGAAACATATGATAATCTAAAAACAGAATCAAGGAATAAAGAATAAAATTGAAATAACATGTAATTAAAATGATTGTTTGTAATGTAATACATAAGGGAAATTAAACAATGCGAAAATCAAAATAATTGAAAACGGACGGAAAACAGAAGAAATTAAACTAAACTAAAGCTAATATCTCAGTCTTTTTGTGCCTTCAATTCGTCAAACTTCCTGGCGTAGTAATCGAGCTGGTCACAAACTAAGTCCATGAAGACTGCGAGTTCGCTGTGTATGCTTGTGATGTCGTCTCTTACGGTGGTCAGAGCTGCGTCGACGTTGTCTAATCGGTTCAGAACAATATCCATTTTGTCTGTGGTTTCCTCAGGAATAGGCTCAGGATAGGTATTGTAATGCGGAGGGGTCGTAGGGTCTACCTCAGCTTCTGATACAGCATCCTCATAGTACATATAATCATGTGCTTCAGAGATGTGATCACTGTCGTACATGTAATTTTGTGGTGTTGATTGAGGTGAAGGAGGTCCCATAGGCTCATCCAATTCATAAACCCAATTGTCTTTGTTATGGATACTTGTCATCTGATGATTTGGCAATGTGAATAGCTGGACAGGTTTGTCATTGATGAGGTACTCGTAAGGTCCAGGTCCCATGGTTCTTAAAATGCGCCTGTTAAAGCAAAACTGGATATTCATGGGTCGGATGGTGCCAAAACTAGTGCTTGCATTTAGGTGGAATCTAAGGCCAAGCTCGTGGGCAATCATTGTCACGAGGCCTCCTATTAGAATAGGTGATTGTGGTTCCTGAGTGAGGCGTCGGAAGGATCTCATCATAAAAGGTACGACATTCACTGTACGGCCCTGAGAAGCACAGAACATGATAAATAACTCTTCTTTAGATATTGTAGTAATGTTTTCTTCTTTTCCGAAAAGAGTGTGAGCTAGGATCTTATGAAAGTATCTGAAAGTTGGGTTATGAATCTCATCATTATACATGCTATTTGGGTCAGGGTGATAGTCGTCTGTGATTCTTCCCCAGAACTGGTTAAGTTCAAAATCAAGATCGTCATCTTCGGCACTGATGAACACATGTGGTCCGCTAGGAAATCCTAGGAGGTTAGCTAATGACATCCGGCTATGGGTTTGGTCCATTCCAAACATCCTAAAGGTGATTAGCTCTGAGTTTGATCCGAAACCATAGTTGGGTAAGTACCTGAATGAACTAAGGAATTCGTAAGTGAGGTCCTTATAGGTAGCAAAACGGGTTTTCAAGGAGGTGTTCTCCCAGCCTAATTGATTAAACAGGTATTGGATGCTATCAGTAATTCTTAGTTTCTCCAAGGTAGACTTATCATAATACAGTGTTAAGGCTATGTCTCTCTCAATTAATGCTTCAAATCTTGCCTTTTGAGCTAATCCTCGAAAATGAACCTTTGTGAAGTCGTACGCGGCCATACTCGCAGGTTAGTCGGAGAAAAACAGGAGGAAGGTTTGAAGGCTTTTAAAATCCTGAAAAGTTTAAAACAGAAATTTGAAGTCAGAATTTTTAGAAACAAAAGGTGGTAAAAACAAAGTTTAAATAAAAGAGAAAAATAAAATAAAATAAAATAAAATAAAGTAAAAATAGTAGCAATTTTAAGTTTAGAATTTTTGTTAAAGTTTCAAAGTAGAATTTTAAATAAAAATGAGAATGAAATACAGTAAAGAGGGAAATACGGGAAAATTGGGTTGCCTCCCATTAAGCGTTGTTTTTAACGTCTAAAGCCTGACGATAGCTTGGTGACAGGCTATTCGGGTGTTTGAGCAGGAAGCTCAAGCAATGTTATACTGCTGACTTGGGGGCTATTTTCGTTCTTATTATAATGTTTTAGACGTTGCCCGTTTACGATAAACGGTGCATTCGTCTTATCGGTAATTTCAACAGCTCCACTTTGAAGTACTTTAGTCACTTCAAAAGGTCCAGACCACCTAGATTTTAGTTTACCTGGGAAGAGTTTCAATCTTGAATTAAATAGAAGTACGATGTCTCCCACACTGAATTGTTTCTTGACTGAACGTTTATCATGCCATTTTTTAGTTCGTTCTTTGTAGATACAGGAATTTTCGTAAGCGTCCAATCGAAGTTCTTCTAATTCGTGTAAGTTCAAGATTCGTTTCTCTCCTGCCTCAGTGTAGTTGAAATTGAGTGTCTTAATGGCCCAGAAGGCTTTATGCTCTAATTCTACAGGGAGATGACAGGATTTACCGTAAACTAATTTGAAGGGTGTAATACCTATTGCTGTCTTAAAAGCGGTCCTATAAGCCCATAAAGCTTTATTTAGCTTTGATGACCAATCTTTCCTTGAGGTAGCGACAGTCTTTTCCAAAATTTGTTTTATTTCTCTGTTCGAGACTTCTACTTGTCCGCTAGTTTGCGGATGATAAGGTGTAGCTACTCGGTGTCGGACTCCATATTTAGAAAGAAGTTTGTCAAAGATTCAGAATATGAAGTGTGATCCGCCGTCACTAATGACGAGTCTGGGTACACCGAATCTAGGAAAGATTGTGTTTTTGAAGAGTTTGATTACTACTCGTGCGTCATTTGTTGGAGCAGTTATGGCTTCTATCCATTTAGACATATAGTCTACAGTGACGAGTATGTAGTTATTACCAAAAGAAGGCGGGAATGGTCCCATGAAATCTATTCCCCATACGTCAAAGATTTCTACCTCTAAGATTCCTTTCTGAGGCATTTCATCGCATCGTGAGATGTTGTCAGTTCGTTGGCATCGATTACATTTTAGCACAACGATGTGAACGTCTTTCCAGAGGTTAGGCCAGAATAGGCCGGCTTGGAGAATCTTAGCGCACGTCTTGGATGTACTGGCATGACCACCATATGGTGCTGAATGGCATTGGGAAATGATATTTTTTATTTCTTCCTCTGGGACACAGCGACGGTATATGTTGTCGGCCCCTCTCTTGAAGAGTAGAGGTTCCTCCCAATAATAGTGTTTCAGATCGTGGAAGAATTTCTTCTTTTGCTGATAAGTGAGATCCGGTGGGAGCACGCCTGCAGCTAGGTAATTAATGATGTCAGCATACCAAGGTAATGTGACTTGGGCATAGACGGCTTCTACGACTTTTTCGAGTTCTGAATCTTCCGAGATTAAGTTGGGCATGTCACTTTCTAATTTGGCTATCAGATGTTCGTATGGAAAATCGTCATTTATCGGTACTGGTTCATGTTTAATGCCTTCTATGCGGGATAAGTGATCTGCAACAACGTTCTCGGTTCCTTTCTTATCTTTGATTTCTAAGTCAAACTCTTGTAATAACAGGATCCATCTCAATAATCTTGGTTTGGCATCCTTTTTGCTTATTAGGTACTTAATGGCAGTGTGGTCTGTGTATATGATAATTTTTTCTCCTACTAAGTAAGAACGGAATTTGTCAAGCGCAAATATAACTGCTAGAAGTTCCTTTTCTGTTGTAGCGTAGTTCATTTGGGCAGGATCTAAGGTTCTACTGGCATAGTAGATGGCATGGAGCTTCTTGTCCTTCCTTTGTCCTAGAACTGCGCCTACAGTGTAATCACTCGCATCGCACATGATTTCGAACGGTAGTCGCCAATCGGGTTGTTGCATAATCGTTGCGGTGATAAGGGTTGATTTTAATGTTTCGAATGCTTTTAGACAGTCATCGTCAAAGACGAATTCAGCATCTTTCATCAACAGGCCGGTCAAAGGTTTTGTGATTTTTGAAAAATCTTTTATAAATCTGCGGTAGAAACCGGCATGTCCTAGAAAATTCCGTATTTCTCGTACGGATTTTGGAGGTTGGAGGTCTTTTATAATTTCTATTTTAGCTTTTTCGACCTCAATTCCTTTATTTGATATGACATGTCCTAGAACTATTCCTTGTCGGACCATAAAATGGCATTTTTCCCAATTTAGGACGAGGTTCACTTTTACACAACGTTCTAATACCATTTCTAAGTTTTATAGGCATCCTTCGAAACTTTGTCCACATACTGAGAAATCGTCCATAAATACTTCCATGATGTCGTCTATGAAATCTGCGAAGATTGCCATCATGCATCTTTGGAAGGTTGCTGGAGCATTACAGAGTCCCAACGGAATTCGGCGGTAAGCAAAAGTACCATAAGGACATGTGAATGTAGTCTTTTCTTGGTCATCAGGATGAATGGGAATTTGGAAAAATCCTGAATAGCCATCTAGATAGCAGAAATATGAATGTTTGGCTAATCTTTCCAACATTTGGTCTATGAAGGGTAAGGGAAAGTGATCTTTTCGTGTAGCTTTGTTAAGCTTTCTATAATCAATGCACATCCTGCTTCCAGTCACGACTCTTTTTGTTATTGATTCGCCTTTTTCGTTCTTAACTATTGTGACTCCTCCTTTCTTAGGTACGACATGAACTGGGCTGACCCATTCACTATCGGAGATTGGATATATGATTCCTGCATCTAGCAATTTCTTTACTTCGTCTCTGACTACAGTGCTTAGGATGGGGTTCAGTCTCCTCTGATGCTCTCTAGAGGTTTTACAGTCTTCCTCTATTGTAATTCAATGCATACAGATCGAAGGGCTTATACCTTTTAGATCGCTTATGTTATAGCCTAACGCGGTAGGGTACTTCTTTAGGACTTCTAATAGCTTTACGGTTTCTAGTTGTCCTAAGTCGGCGTTGACTATCACTGATCTTTTTAGTTCATCGTCTAGGAATTCATATCTAAGGTTTTTGGGTAGTGTTTTAAGTTCTAAAGATGGGTTCTTCGGACCTGGCATATGGTTTGGGGTTAGTGCTAAGCTTTCGCTTAGGCTGTCGTCTTTATACGGTTTACGCCAATCATCGTCTTCAGAAATATCGGGTATTTGAATCTTTATTATTTTTGAATACGTGGTCTCTTCATTTTCAAGTTCTCTTATACATTCGTCAATTACATCTACTAAATAGCAGGTATCGTCTATGGCTGGTGCTTGTAAGAACTTGGTGAGAATGAACTATATCTTTTCTTCTCCTACTTCGAATGTTAGCCTTCCTTTCTTTACGTCTATAATAGCTCCGGCTGTAGCTAGGAACGGTCTTCCTAGGATAATTGGGGTAACAGAGTCCTCTTTGATGTCCATGATTATGAAGTCGGTTGGGATGTAGAATTGTCCTATGCGTACTGAAACGTTTTCCAGTATTCCGACAGAATATTTTACTGATCGGTCAACTAATTGTACGGATATTTTGGTTGGTCTAAGGTCTCCCATATTCAGCTTTTTGCATATAGATAAAGGCATAACACTGATACTGGCTCCTAAATTGCATAGAGCTTTGTCTATTACGAACTTTCCTATGACGCAGGGTATGGAGAAACTACCTGGGTCTTTTAATTTAGGAGGCATGCGGTTTTGAATAATAGAGCTACACTCTGCAATAAGTGTAATTGTTTTGTTTTCCTCGATCTTTCTTTTATTTGACAGGATTTCTTTGAGGAATTTAGCGTATGACGACATTTGAGTTATCGCTTCTGTAAAAGGAATAATGATATTCAACTGTTTAAGGAGCTCTACAAATTTCTTAAATTGTCCTGAAGTTTTGGAGTTTATTAATCTTTGAGGATAAGGGATAGGTGGTTTATATGGCGCTGGAGGTGCTTGCGTTTTTTCACTTGCGGTGTCCTCCTTCTCGTTGTCTTCCTTCTTCTCTAACTCGGATTCCTTTTCTGCTTGTTCAGTTGGTTTTTGTTGCATGGCTGAGTTTTCGGTTCTCGGATCGATCGGTTCGTCCAATTCTTTTCCGCTTCTTAATATGACAGCATTTGCTTGTCCTTTTGGATTTTGTTCGGGTTGTCCAGGAAATGTGCCAGCGGGTGCAGCAGCAGAGGCTTGTTGTTGAGCCACTTGTGATATCTGTGTTTCTAACATTTTGTTGTGGGTGGCTAAAGCGTCTACTTTTCCGGTCAGCTGTTTAATTTGCTCGCTAGTGTGTATGTTTTGATTCAGGAATTCTTTGTTTGTTTGAGCTTGAGTAGCTATGAATTTTTCCATCATCAACTCGAGGTTTGATTTCCTAGGTGCAGTCTGAGCAGCAGCTGGTTTTTGATATCCTGGCGGAGCAGCAGGCATCTGCAATGCATTATCGCTTTTGTAAGAAAAGTTTGGATGATTTCGCCAACCTGGGTTATAGGTATTTGCGTAAGGATTTCCTTGAGCATAATTTACTTGGTCTGGTGGGATTTCGGCCAGCAATGGGCATTCGGGCGCATTATGAGTGGTGATTCCACATAACTCGCAGTTTGGAGTTACGACAGCGACGGTTGCAGTGGGGTTAACGGTCAGACTGTCAATTTTCTGTGCTAGAGCATCTACTTTAGCATTGAACTTTTCAAGGCTGCTGATCTCGTACATCCCACCTTTCGCTGCGGGTTTCTCTATTGGAATGCGTTCACCTCCCCATTGGCAGTAGTTCTGAGACATGTTTTCAATTAGTTAATAGGCTTCGTCGTATGGCTTATCCATAAGTGCACCGCCCGCGGCGGCGTCTACCGTTAGTCTGGTGTTGTATAAAAGCCCATTATAGAAAGTATGAATTGTCACCCAGTCTTCTAGACCGTGGTGAGGACATGTTCTCATCATATCTTTGAATCGTTTCCATGCTTCGTAAAGAGATTCAGTATCTTTCTGTCGAAATCCGTTGATTTGAGCTCTAAGCATAGCAGTTTTGCTTGGCGGAAAATATCTTGCTAAGAAGACGTTCTTCAACTGTTCCCACGTCGTAACGGAGTTGGATGGCAAGGATTGTAACCATGTCCACGCTCTGTCTCTAAGAGAGAAAGGGAAAAGACGAAGTCTTATTGCGTCTAGAGTTACTCCATTTGCCTTCACTGTGTCTGCGTATTGTACAAACTTCGTTAAATGTTCGTTTGGATCTTCAGTTACATTTCCTGAGAATTGGTTTTGTTGTACAGCTGACAGCAATGACGGTTTCAGCTCAAAATCGTTTCGAGTAATAGCTGGGGCAGCAATGCTACTTCTAGGCTCTATCTGAGAGGGTGTAGCGTATGCCTTCAGCGGTTTGTTTTGAGGTCCTTCAGCCATATTTGGTTCTTCTTCGGATTTGGGAATGTGAGTGAGAGGATCAGGAATGTTATGTTTTTGTTGGTACTCGATGATGCGACTTCTTAAATGTAAGAAGCGCTCTAGTTCTGCAACTGGAGGTTTTAAGATATCGCCTTGTGGGCGATTACTTGGCATACAATCGACAGAACTAGTAAAGGGAAAATGAAATTGTTAACCTAGTCTATACGATGTAACAGAAGGTTACACTATTGACTAAACGGGTCCCCGACAACGGCGCCAAAAACTTGATCGCGACTTTCTATGTCTAATACAACTTAACTGCAAGTGCACAATCTATCGCGTAGTAATAAAAGATATCGATCCCACAAGGACTCGTAATCAAACTAGTGTTCTCGGGAGTTACTATGTTTAGCTAGGTAGATAATGTTTAAGGGAATAATTTCTATCACTAAAGGGAACTAAAAACGTTACTTGAATTATAATTACGCGAATCGATATGCAATATTTATGTTCTTCGGGGATTTGACAAGTTACCAGTATATGAAATATTTTTCAGAATTTATTTAAGAAGAAAAATAGTGATCTAAAGACCTTCGTCTCACGATGGTTGTTGACGCTAGTCGCAACTCTAAGGCGGAACGTAGTTCGGGGTTAAAATCGCTTTTTGGAAATCTCTAAGTTCTAATCTATTTTAAAGTGCTTTCGCTGTTATTAAAACAAATGCCTAGTGTTTACTATCTGGTCCTAGCCGCAGCTGTCGCTTGTTGGTTCATACCTTAATTAATTTCCCACTGTTGTGGCAAAACGACTTTTAAATAAGTTCTCGCTTTCGCGACGAAAGTTTATTCAGTAAATAAGTTTAAACACTCAGACCATAAACAACTTTTGAAAAGGAAAGTTTTCAACCGGTTATTATCAAATCCCGTCTGAATTGTTATTACATATCGATTACTCTGATTTAGCTAGACATGGATTTGGGAAAGGTAAAACATAAATAAAAACAGAAACTTAGAACATTCATATTACTGAGAATTAAAGTTACAAATAACAAAGTAATGAAAAAACCTGTAACGTATCCAATTGGCTTTTGGCCAAATCCCAACGATGTCGGCAGGATTATGTCTTCAAACCAATAGAGCGCACAAATGAATATTGTAGAAATGGAATACAGGAATAAGGAAAGGAAACAAAAACAGAAAGAATGAAACTAAATTTTGCTCTGGAAATAAATTTGGGCAGCACTTCGTTGTCTGAATGCGGCTCCCTTTCTCAGCTCCCCTCCTTCCCCTTTTATAGAGGTAAAATTCTAACGGTTGTAATTTGAAGAAGGTGGACTTGGAGGCAGAAAAATTAGGGAGTAGTGGTCCATTATTTGGGACTTGGAACTGGTATTTGCACGTTCAATTGAAGCTGTGCGTTTTTGCCTGCATGACGGTCGTCATGGTGTGTGACGGTCGTCATGGAGGTGTGACGGTCGTCACAACAGCAAAATGCGCATTCTGTGTTTTTCATGTTGTTTTCATCTGATTTTCGTCCATATTTCATCTGTAATTGCTTCTTTTCTTCATATTGCTTTGTTTGGACATGATCTTCAAATACCTGCAAAATATCAGACAAATAACATAGAAAAAACCTGAAATCGGATTGAAACCAGTCAAACATTAGTTGAATTATGCGTCAATATATATATATACGATTTCGCGTTATCACGAAACGGCGGCAAAACTTTGATAGTTGAAGGTTAGAAGGCTATCGAAGGGTGCCGACGTGGTTTGTTTCACGGTTGTTGGAGTGGTTCGGCTGGCCGGAGTAGCAATCATGTGAGGGTGGAAGGTTTAACGCAATTTACATTAAGGGAGAGTGAGGAGTTAGTTTGAGAGTGAAGGTGAATTAACATGTTGAAGTTTTGGAGGGGTTGTATTATTGAGGTTTATTTGGTGGTGGTTGGTCTGTTATAAGGTGTGGTTGGGTGAGTTTTAGGCAGAAATTATGGAGTTTAAGGGTGGTATGGATGATTTAGAAATATGAATGGATGGGAAGAAAATGGTGGTTTTCAATAAGTGAGATCCTTGGCTACTGAAAATGGTGAAGCTGAGTTTATTATGAGTTGTTGAAAATTGGTTTGTGTAAATGGGTGAATATATCAAATGATGAGGAAGCTTCAAGTTGAGTTTTTGAAGAATCAACCACAATCCACCTCAACTTCCCTACTTTTTCTATTTTTGAAATGAGAAAGAGAGAGTGCATGAGGTACAAGTGTGTGATGCTGAAAAGTGAAGTGGGGTCTGCGAGACTTTTTTATAAAAAAAGGCTCAGGATACTTTTTTCATGTCGCCAACGTGGGATCTATTTCAAAGATGGATTGTTTTTTCTATTAAATTCATAAAACAATAAAGAGAGAAATATGAGGTGGTTAAAGCATGACGTGGGGTAGCAGGGAAGTGGTGCATGCATGTTGTATGTATAAGTTACTCAATGAGATATAAAACAAATAAAATTTTAAACCTTGTTCAAAAAGTGTTACCTAAAATTTGACAAGAAACAAGATTTAAAATATTAAAAAATAAGAAATTATTAAATGATTTTAAATACTTACTATTTAAAAATAAAATAAAAAATCGGAATAAAGATTTGATAAAATAATATAAAAAAATCAGAACAAAGATTTGATTAATAAAATAATATAAAAAAACTTAACTAAAATTAAAATCGTTTAAAAACGATAAATTGGATCGGTATCGAAGTGCTCAGAAAAATAAAATGAATACCAAAATGATCAAAGGGAAATATACGATTCGGAAAAATACAGCGTTTGGTCAAATTTTGAAATAAATTTTACCCGCTAAAATGACTTAAACTGTTCAAAAATGCGACCGAAGCGTAGTCGAAAAATTTAAATGAGCACGCCAGGCTAAACTATGCAAAACATAGATTAATATCACTGACGTCTGCAAACTCGATTTTAAAATTTTTCGTCCACTGATTTACGCACAGTTGACTTTTGGTTTGACCTATTCAGGTGTAATTCCAACAAGTTTATTCCAGCTGATAACATGGGCAGTATGCGAGAAATGATTGATTTAAAATTATATTCGAAAGACCAAAGAATCTAAGGGTAAAATTTGGGGTATGACATTATGCATTTATGAATATGAATCAAATATGCATGATGTATGTATGCTTAT
Organism: Lathyrus sativus; assembly: GCA_963859935.3. NCBI lineage: Eukaryota > Viridiplantae > Streptophyta > Magnoliopsida > Fabales > Fabaceae > Lathyrus > Lathyrus sativus. The sequence goes on along the minus strand of OZ012736.1, from coordinate 452,292,402 downwards.
GTTGACAAAACATACACCAAATACTGATTGGTCGTGAATACAACTAGATACTCGGCCATTGTGGGGGATAAAAAGTATTACTGGTGATGAGTATTGTTGAGGGAAACAAAGTCCTATTGCTAAACTTCACCTACTCTTGGCAGTAACAAGATGTGACTCTTGAGGAGTGGATGCTTTTACCAATTATTCTTTAAAGTAATAGCCTGTTGGAGGAAGGGATTCATGTTCCTACCTTTCTTCTTGGTAATAATACTCTATCGAGGATATAAATGAAGGTGAGAAAATACTTAGAAGGGGGGGTTGAATAAGTATGACAGAAAATAATCAAAGATAAAAACACAAGTATTTTTATCCTGGTTCGTTGAACTCAACTACTCCAGTCCACCCTTTTCAAGAGTGATTTGCCTTTCTCAACAAGGACTTAATCCACTATTCAAATCAACTGATTACAAATAGCACACCTAAGAACAACTGTTCTTAGTCTTCTTAAGAGCTACTGATCTAACCTAGATCCTCTTAAGGAAAACTTCCTTTACAAATTAATGTAATACAAAGTAAGAGTAATAAATGCTTCTATGAAAGCTATAAACACAACTGTGTTATTTCTCTAAGTTTAGAACAGTGTATGAACAGCAAAGAATATGAGAGCTTGAGAGATTTTCGCGTGAGAGAAGATTTTCAATATTGGTCTTAATTCAGCACTTGAAGAATGAGCTATGATGTCCTTTATATAGCCACTTGAATATTGGAGAGAATATTTTACCGTTGGGGAAGATATTTCCAATATCAAAATAGTACTGTCCTTTGTACTATTGCAGCAGAGAGACGGCGCACAAATAGTGGGTGTAGCAATTGTCTGCTGAGCTGTGATTATACCATATATGGAATGTACCAGAGGAATAATATTCTTGCAGAGAATTTTGTCTATCCCAATTAAGGAAAGATTTGCTGGCATATTCCAACGGATATATTAAAATAACCTTCTTCAAATAATTCTTCAAATAGTTCAGATCAACAATCAATATCAGAGCCTTCAGTCTTCAGATTCTTCTGGAAACTTCAGAGCATAAGATGTTCTTCAGATGTTGATGAATCAGAGTCTGGTGCAGCTGTGTGCTTGAAGCGTAACATGCTCTTAGATCAGAGTCTTCACTCAGATCAGAGTCTTCTCTCATTCAGAGTCTCTTCACTCAGAGTCTTCATTAATTCAGATTCTTGATAATACATGCAGCGTGTTGTATCTTCAGAATCTTGATAACAAAGCTCTTATACTTCAGATTCTTCTAATCTTCAGATGCTCTTGAGCCATTCAGAAAACATTGTTCACATCAAATTTGCTCTTTAAGATTAAAATCTTTTGTGCCTGTAGAAAACAGTTTAGAACAAATTTAGAGAGTATAATTCTTGTATACAAATTATCATTAATGTTATCATCAAAACATAGAGATATTACTGAGACACAATCTGTGCTCTTACAATCTCCCCCTTTTTGATGATGACAAAACATGAGCAATTTGTTCAATAAAAATGAATTAAAATTACTCCCCCTGAGATTAACAATCTCCCCCTGAAATGAATACTCTAATGGAATTAGATACTTCCCTTTCTGGTTGAGTATATTTCAGATTCAGAGCCTGATTGCATTTTGGGTTCAGAGCCTGATTAACATCCTGATTGAAGCCTGGTTGACAAATCCTGGTTGACATATCCTGGTTGACATATGTTTGACTTCTAGAGTCAAAGCTTGATGCCATATTAAAGCTTGATGCCAAAGCTTGATGTCATATTAAAGCTTGATGCCAGATGAACAACTTCAGAACACTTGGTTGTTTATCTTGCCATTTCCTGTCTTGAGTTATCTTTTAGAACATAGTACTCAAGGTTAAATATCAGAGTCTGGTCTTTAGATATCAGAGTCTGGTTTACTCAGATTTAGCTATATTTGATCAGGTTCTGAAAAGATAAATCTCAGGAAAAACTTCAATGAAATTTGTCAGAGTCTGGTTAGATTAATTTGTCAGAGTCTGGCTAGATTCAAAGAATGTTAGTAACATGTCTGACTTAGTTCAGATAATTGCTTATAGATTTGAACAATCAGATTCTATTTTGTTTCTCCCCCTTTTTGTCATAATCAAAAAGAATTTTAAAAGACAGTAAAGATGCAGAAGAAACACATATCCAGATAAGCAAAAGATCATTTTCATTAAGATAACATCCAGATTCAGATAGAAGCAAACAAAACATATCAGAAGACAATCAAAAACAAAACAAAACATGAAAGACTTGTGCAAAAACATCAAGTAGGTTTAGCAGATGAGGCTTGTTGAGAAGCAATGAGTTGCAGCAATGCTGTAATCCTTTCTGAGTTCTCATCTTGCTTAGCCATCCAAGTTTTCATCTCTTCATTTGTCTTCTTTTGATCAACCATAAAATCCTTTAGTTCTTTGACATCCTTCTGAAGATCTGTAGATACTGAGATAGAAGATTCTGGAGCAGTGGATTCTGAAACAATCTGAGCAACATCATGTGCAGGAATTTCTGGAGGTGGAGGAGCTTCTAGAAGAAGAATAGGAGGAGGGTTTCTCTTAATCCGTTTCTGATAAGCAGCAAGCCTTACCTTTGACAATCTAAGACATTGAGTCCTGATTTTCAAAGCCTCCCTATTCAATCTGTAAAGATATTTCTTCCAAACAGCATTAGCAGCCTCTTTGTCCATAGTAGTCATGCACACATCCATAATGTCAGCAAAGTCTGAGACATTATCCTTCTCAAAATCTCTTAACATAGTATAAACACTTGATCCCAATTCTGCTTCATCAGGGATTCTGGGTTGGGTTGGTTGTGTTTGTGGTGTTTGTTTAGAAGGTTGAGGTTGTGAGGATGGATGTTCAGATGTTTGTGGTTCAGAGGTTTGAGGTTGTGAAGATGGATGTTCAGATGTTGGTTGGTTGTTTTGTGGTTCAGATGTTTGTTGGTTGGTTGGTTCAGATGTTGGTTGTGGTTCAGATGTTGGTTGTGGAGTGTTTTGGATTTCAAGAGGTTGTGGATTGAGAGTTTGAGTTGGGGAATTTTGTGGAGAAGGTGGATGTTCAGAAGTGGGAGATTTAAAAAGTTGTTTCCAAACACTCTCAGTACGAGGTTGTTTGAGATCATTCAAACATTCATTAATGAAACCAGATGATTCATCATCAGATGATGTATCAGAGTGGTTAGATTTTTCAGAAGTTGAAGATAAAATGATAGAGCGGTTTAAGGGTGTGATATCTAATATCTCATTAGGATTAATGAAATTTTCAGGTTGGTCAGAGTGTTCAGGGTGAACATCCTCTGGAATGGTAGATTCTGGGATGGTGTTTTGAGGTTGTGGTGTTGTTTGTTGAGTTTGTTTGGATTGTGGTGTATGAGTCTCAGATGGTCTAGATCTTTTAAATATGAGGGGTGAGTCAGATGGTGTGGGGGTAGCAGAATGATGAACAGGATTAGAATCAGTGTTAAATACCTGTTTCAGAGTATCTCTTATCTCTTCAAAGGTTGCTGCAGGAGGATCTTGTTGAACCTTCTTCAGCTTCTTTCTTTTCTTCTTCTTCTCAGCATCTGAATGCTTTCTTTTCTTCTGATGACCTTCTTTATCAGCTTTTCTCTTACGTCTTCTTTCCCTTGTCAAATCAGGAAGAACTTGACCTTCCTTCTGCACAAGATTTGCAGGGATCTCAACACCATCTCTTATGCAACGAGCAACATACTCAGCAATAAGTTCTCTGGGTTCATCTGAGGTGAATAAAGGAAAATCTTCAACAGGAATTCTTCTCCCCCTAACTTCTTCAGAGTTAGTTTTCCTTGGTTTCTCAGATAAATCTTCAACCAGTTTCATTCTTCTCAGAGTTAAACCATTTATTTCAGAGCCAATGATGAAATTCAGATCTTCTGTCAGCCCAGCCTCTTGCAGATGCGCCACAAGTTGGTTTTCTATCAGAATATCTGAAATCAGTCTTCCCATAGGGATCCATGTTCTGACTCTTCCAGTTTTATCTCTGGCAGTTTCCCTTGTTTCCTTGACGTGAGCCACCAGATGATTAAACAACAGATATGGAAGATCAATCTGAATGTTTTGATGTAAACAATACATGAAGTAAAGTTGTTCAGCATTAACATAGTCAGATGAGTTTGAAGAGGGTCTGTGAAAAATGGTGTTCAAGAAAATCTTAGCCCATAACTTGTAAGTGGGTTTCAAAAACTTAACCTTCTTACAAGGTTCACCAGTAGTGCAGATTTCTTGACAAACATCTTTCAGGTCTTCACGCGCAGAAGACAGAGAGGTTACTCCATCAGTTGCCTTGAAACCTATGAGTTTCCTGATCAGATTTTCAGTGATAACAATCTTCTTACCCAGCACAGAAGAATGAACGAACTTTGGAGTAGCAAATGCATGGATCCAGAACTCCTTCACTAACTTTGGATACACAGGACCCATAAGCCTGTCAAAGTAACCGTCCCAGCCTTGTGCTTTGATTGAAGGAATCAGATCAAACCCATTTTCAGCAAGGTCTTCTAAATCCACGAAGCTTTCACACAATACTTCAAGTGAATCAACAGGAGTTAGGAGAGTGCGTACTGGTTCAATGATAGTGGTAGCATCTTTGGTAGTAACAGCTTTTGATGTAGATGCCATTGTTGATGATGAAGAAGGAGATGACGGTTTCTGGGTTCTTTTAGGGTTTGCGAAGAGAGAGAACAACAAGCAAAAACGCATATGTGTTTGAGAATGTGAAAAGTGTGAAAGTGTTAAGAGAGTGGTTTATATAGACAAATAAAACACGCATGGGAAACACAACAGACATACATAGGACACATACGCACGTTTGCATTAAATGAAAAGTAATCATTTTTAATTATGATATGACATTTGGGGGAAAATCAAGACAGATTGAGATTTTCAAAGCAATACCTTAAACGTCATAATCAGTAGGTGTACTCCATCTTTTCAGATTCTGAGTGACACGTGTTTGCTTTGCATGTGATTCTGTAACTCTTAAGAAATGAAACGTTTTCAACTTTCAGATCCTCTGAGATGGTCAGTACAGAGTTTCACAAAAAAAATCACAGATAAAATAAACAAGCAAAACAGATGAAATACTTCAGAGTGTTAAACACTTAGCATCTGAGAAGTTGACTCTGAGAAATATTACTCTGGACAAAAATCCATACAAATATTTTTCAGAATAAACTTAAACCTATCTTCAGCAAGGGGTTTTGTGAAAATATCTGCCCATTGATGATCTGTATCAACAAAGGCTAAATTTATTACACCCTTCTAAACATAGTCTCTGATGAAATGATGTTTAATCTCTATATGTTTAGCCTTAGAGTGTAAAATTGGATTTTTGGATAAACATATAGCTGAAGTATTGTCACAGAAGATAGAAAGATTACTCTCATAGATTTGATAATCTTCTAGTTGACTCTTCATCCAGAGCATCTGAGTGGAACACCCAGCAGCAGCAATGTATTCTGCCTCTGTGGTTGATAGTGCAATTGTTGGTTGCTTCTTGCTGTACCACGAGATCAGATGACTTCCAAGAAACTGACAGCTTCCAGAAGTACTTTTGCGCTCAACTCTATCTCCAGCATAGTCAGCATCACAGAATCCAACTAGTGAATATTTGTCAGATCTTCTGTAACACAAACCAACATTAGCAGTACCTTTCAGATACCTTAGAATCCTCTTAACAGCAGTTAAGTGTGATTCTCTAGGATCTGATTGGAATCTAGCACATAAACAAACACTAAACAGAATGTCTGGTCTAGAAGCAGTCAAATAAAGAAGAGATCCTATCATACCTCTGTAGAGTTTCTGATCTACCTTCTTACTTACCTCTTCCTTACCTAGAGTGCTTGTAGGATGCATTGGAGTCTTTGCCATTTTGCTATCCAGCATGTTAAACTTCTTCAGAAGCTCTTTAACATACTTGGTCTGATGTATGTAGGTGCACTCTGGAGTCTGATTTACTTGGATTCCCAGAAAGAATTTCAGTTCTCCCATCATGCTCATCTCAAATTCTTCCTGCATACATTTAGCAAACTCCTTGCAACAGGAGCATATGTTTCTGTGTAGTCTATGCCTTCTTGTTGACTGTAGCCTTGAGCAACCAGTCTTGCTTTGTTCCTTTCAACTTCTCCTTTTTCATTCAGTTTATTTCTGAAAACCCATTTTGTTCCAATGACATTGAAACCTTTAGGTCTTGGAACCAGATCCCAGACTTCATTCCTTGTGAATTGATTCAGCTCCTCTTGCATAGCTAAAATCCATTCATTATCTTCCAGAGCCTCATCAACAGATGATGGTTCTATAATTGACACTAAGCCACAGAAGGAAGATTCAGAAGTTCTGAGAAATGCTCTTGTCCTTATTGGATCATCTTTCTTTCCAATTATCACATTCTCTGGATGAGAAGCTTTCATTCTGGAAGAAGATCCTCTGACTGTTGGTCTTTCAGAAATATGCAGATTGTCAAGTTGGGAAGTTAAAGGCGTAGCATCTGGGTTTTCTTCAGAGTCTTTGTCTTTAGTCTTGTTTGCCTCTGAGCCTTCAGAGTCTGTGAGAATAACTTCTCTATCTGCAAAACTTTCAACTTGCTTTGGCTTTTCAGAGCCAAGCTTATCATCAAATCTAACATGAATAGATTCTTCCACAATCTGTGTTTCAGTATTGAATACTCTGTAGCCTTTAGAGCGTTCAGAATAACCAAGCATGAAACACTTCTGTGCTTTGGAATCAAACTTGTTCAGATGATCTTTAGTGTTAAGCATATAACAAATACATCCAAATGGATGAAAATAAGCAATGTTGGGCTTTCTGTTTCTCCACAATTCATAGGGAGTCTTTTCCAGAAGAGGTCTTACAGACACTCTGTTCTGAATATAACATGCTGTATTTATTGCTTCTGCCCAAAAATATTTTGCCAGATTTGTCTCGTTGATCATGGTTCTGGCCATTTCTTGCAATGTTCTATTTTTCCTTTCTACAACTCCATTTTGTTGTGGAGTTCTAGGACAGGAGAAATCATGTGCAATTCCTTTTTCAGAAAAATATTTTTCAAAGTATTTGTTTTCAAATTCGCCACCATGATCACTTCTGACTTTAATAATTTTGCATTCTTTTTCAGTCTGGACTTGATTGCAGAAGTCAATGAACACAGAATGAGACTCATCCTTGTGTTTTAGAAACTTTACCCATGTCCATCTGCTGTAGTCATCTACAATGACTAACCCATACTTCTTGCCTCTGATGGATGCAGTTTTCACTGGTCCAAACAGATCAATGTGAAGTAATTCCAATGGTCTAGAGGTGGAAACAACATTTTTTGGTTTAAAATGAGATTTTGAAAATTTACCCTTTTGACATGCGCCACACAGAGCATCTGAATTGAACTTCAGATTAGGGAGTCCTCTGACCAGATTGAGTTTATTAATCTGAGATATACGTCTTATATTAATATGTCCCAATCTTCTATGCCAGACCCATTGCTCATCATTCACAGATAAAAGGCATTTTACATTTTGAACTTTAAGTTCTGAAAGGTTAATTTTGTAAATGTTGTTTTTCCTCTTTCCACTGAACAGGATAGAGCCATTCTTTTGACATACAGCTTTGCAACATTTTTGATTAAAGATGATATCATAACCATTGTCACTTAATTGACTTATGGACAATAGATTATGTTTCAATCCTTCAACTAACAGAACATTAGAAATAGAGGGTAGGTTACCATTACCTATTGTACCAGAGCCAATGATCTTGCCCCTCTGGTTCCCTCCAAATTTCACGTCCCCTCCAGATCTAAGTTCCAGGCTTTGGAACATAGACCTTTCGCCCGTCATATGTCGTGAGCATCCAGAGTCCAGGTACCATGATTGGTGTCTGGATTTTGCTGCTAAGAACATCTGCAACAGGTATTATTTGACTTTTAGGTACCCAGATCTTCTTGGGTCCTTTGGGGTTAGATGTTCTGTGGTTTTGCCTAAACTTCTGTTTTTCAACATAGTGTTTATTCTGGCTAACCCTTGGCTTAAACACATAAGTACTCTTTTCAGAGCTTGTATGTTTAATATCATTCAGATGACCAAACTTGAAATGAGAGTACAGAGGAGTCCTCTTGATGAAGAGTTTATCAACAGACTTTGGATTGCTTCCAGAGGAGGATTCACATCCAATGCCTCTTCTGTTGTTCCCACTAACACCATAGATCATAGAAGCCATCTTGCTTCTGTCTATGCTTTTAGTGAGGAATCTTTTGAAACTGGAGTCATATTTTTCTAAAATATTTTCACTTGACTCTGTTTCAGTATCAGATTCTTGTTGAGTTGTTTCTAAATCATTTTTGAGTTTTAAATTTATTTCTTTCTGCTCAACAAGTTCTGTTCTCAGAAGATCAATCTCAGATTCAAGATTGCTTTTCAGCTTCTTGTATTTGAGTTTAATCTTGCTGTAGCTTTCCAGCATGTCAGATAAACTTTCAACAAGTTCAGCTCTGGAGAGTTCAGAAAATACCTCTTCAGAGTCAGAGTCTGATTCTGACTCAGATTCAGATGATGACGTTCCTTCATCTTGATCATTTGTGTTGGCCATCAGCGCAACATTTGCACATTCTTCCTCAGATTCAGAAGATGATTCAGATTCATCTGAGTCATCCCATGTAGCCATCAGAACCTTTTTCTTTTTGTCAAACTTCCTTTTGGGTTTTTCCTTTTGAAGTTTGGGACATTCACTCTTGTAGTGTCCAGGTTCTTTACATTCAAAGCAAGTGATCTCTTTCTTGCCAGATCTTCTGTGTCCAGAAGATTCTCTCTTTTGATCAGATTTTCTGAAGTTGTTGAACTTTTTCCCTTTGTGCTTCCAGAGTTTGTTGATCCTTCTGGACAGCATAGATAGTTCATCTTCTTCTTCAGAAGAAGATTCCTCAGAGCTTTCTTCATTAACCTGCAAGGCTTTAACAGATTTGTTAGATTTAAAAGCTAAGGATTTACCTTTATCTTTCTTCTGGGGTTCATCTTCCTCCAGCTCAATCTCATGACTTCTCAAAGAACTGATGAGTTCTTCTAATGAGATTTTGTTCAGATCCTTGGCCAGCTTCAATGCAGTCACCATAGGTCTCCATCTGGTAGGAAGACTTCTGATGATCTTCTTGACATAATCAGATGTTGAGTAGCCCTTGTCCAGAACTTTCAACCCAGCTGTTAGAATCTGAAATCTGGAAAACATAGTCTCAATGTTCTCAGATTCTTCCATTTTGAACGCTTCATACTTCTGTATCAGCGCCAGAGCCTTTGTTTCTTTCACCTAAGAATTTCCCTCATGAGTCATTTTGAGAGACTCAAACATATCATGAGCAGTTTCTCTGTTGGTAATCTTCTCGTACTCTGTATGAGAGATTGCATTCAGAAGTATGGTTCTGGCTTTGTGATGATTCTTGAATTCTTTCTTCTGCTCCTCAGTCATTGATTTTCTATCAATCTTTTTGCCATCCTTAGTAGGATGTTCATACCCATCAATGACTAAATCCCAGAGATCAGCATCATACCCCAAGAAAAAACTTTCAAGTCTATCCTTCCAATAATCAAATTTTTCTCCATCAAACATTGGAGGTTTGGTGCTGATTCTGTCTCCTTCATATTTGTTGCTTGATGTAGGAATATCACCCATATTAGCAACCAAATAAATAACAGAGTATTTTTCTCACTGGATCTTTATCTGTCACGGTTAAGCGAATGCACACTCAGAACCGGAGCTCTGATGCCAACTGAAGGTGAGAAAATACTTAGAAGGGGGGGTTGAATAAGTATGACAGAAAATAATCAAAGATAAAAACACAAGTATTTTTATCCTGGTTCGTTGAACTCAACTACTCCAGTCCACCCTTTTCAAGAGTGATTTGCCTTTCTCAACAAGGACTTAATCCACTATTCAAATCAACTGATTACAAATAGCACACCTAAGAACAACTGTTCTTAGTCTTCTTAAGAGCTACTGATCTAACCTAGATCCTCTTAAGGAAAACTTCCTTTACAAATTAATGTAATACAAAGTAAGAGTAATAAATGCTTCTATGAAAGCTATAAACACAACTGTGTTATTTCTCTAAGTTTAGAACAGTGTATGAACAGCAAAGAATATGAGAGCTTGAGAGATTTTCGCGTGAGAGAAGATTTTCAATATTGGTCTTAATTCAGCACTTGAAGAATGAGCTATGATGTCCTTTATATAGCCACTTGAATATTGGAGAGAATATTTTACTGTTGGGGAAGATATTTCCAATATCAAAATAGTACTGTCCTTTGTACTATTGCAGCAGAGAGACGGCGCACAAATAGTGGGTGTAGCAATTGTCTGCTGAGCTGTGATTATACCATATATGGAATGTACCAGAGGAATAATATTCTTGCAGAGAATTTTGTCTATCCCAATTAAGGAAAGATTTGCTGGCATATTCCAACGGATATATTAAAATAACCTTCTTCAAATAATTCTTCAAATAGTTCAGATCAACAATCAATATCAGAGCCTTCAGTCTTCAGATTCTTCTGGAAACTTCAGAGCATAAGATGTTCTTCAGATGTTGATGAATCAGAGTCTGGTGCAGCTGTGTGCTTGAAGCGTAACATGCTCTTAGATCAGAGTCTTCACTCAGATCAGAGTCTTCTCTCATTCAGAGTCTCTTCACTCAGAGTCTTCATTAATTCAGATTCTTGATAATACATGCAGCGTGTTGTATCTTCAGAATCTTGATAACAAAGCTCTTATACTTCAGATTCTTCTAATCTTCAGATGCTCTTGAGCCATTCAGAAAACATTGTTCACATCAAATTTGCTCTTTAAGATTAAAATCTTTTGTGCCTGTAGAAAACAGTTTAGAACAAATTTAGAGAGTATAATTCTTGTATACAAATTATCATTAATGTTATCATCAAAACATAGAGATATTACTGAGACACAATCTGTGCTCTTACAATAAACGTTTAGTTGAAAGGATATGAAACTCGATCCTCGATATACGAGATGCTTTATCCTATCAATCTGAAGTAACTGACCTTTCACTCAGAATATATTGATTACTAGAAATATTTTGATTCTGCATTTTGAAGTTGGAATGCTTTCGAAGAAGTTGTTAATGTTCCTCTTTGTGTTTATTAATCAAAAGGAAATTGCCATCATTTTTTTAGCAGAAATAAAAATTTCAGAGTTTCTCTTTTGAAAACAAAAGGTAAATTCATTTTTGTGTTTCAAGAATGTTAATCAAATAAACATGTCATGTTTCAAAGCAGAATAAATGAGAATTGTAAACAAAAGGCGCAAGGGCTCAAGTTTTCATTAATAGAATGGTGATCATCCTAATGCGTGATTCCATTGAAACATAATGACCACTTATCCTTTTATCAACTTTGAATTCTGGACATTCTTGAGCTCCTGTTGAAGGTGACCTTGATTGAGGATTCCTTCCCAGATGAAGTTGGTTCTGAGGATCCAATCTTTTTGGATGCAGTTACTTGCCATAAATCCCTAAATTTTGCCTAGACCGCCTTTTTAGGTTTTTAATCTATTGGGATGATCATTTTCTGTTTATGTCTCTAATTTTTTCCTGGACCGTCCTTATGGGTTTTCAATCCACCGAGACACTCTTTTTTGTCTAAGTCGCCCTTTCGGGTTTTCAACTTAGCAAGCTTTTTTTTTTTGTTTTTAGGCGAAGTACTTCTTGACTGCATCAACATTTGTGGGATAAGTAAACTCTTCTCCATCCATGGTTGTGAGTATTAAGGCACCACCTGAGAATGCTTTCTTAACAACATAGGGGCCATCACAATTTGGAGTCCATTTGCCCCTGGAATTAGTGAGAAATGATTGGATCTTTTTGAGCACGAGGTCACCTTCTCTGAATACCCGAGGTCGAACTTTTTTGTCAAAAGCCTTATTCGTTCTTTGTTGATATGACTGACCATGACATAAAGTCGTAATTATTTTTTCTTCAATCAGATTCAATTCATCGTGTCTGCTTAGACAACATTCAGCTTTTGATAGCTTGGCTTCCATCAATACTCTTATTGACGGGATCTCAACCTCTATAGGGAGCACTTCTTCCATGCCATATACTAAATAGAAAGGGATTTCCCCAGTTGAAGTGCAGACGGATGTACGATAACCGTGAAGAGAAAATGGTAGCATCTCGTGCCAATCTTGGTAGGTTACAACCATCTTCTAAATGATCTTCTTGATATTTTTGTTAGCTGCCTCTACCGCTCTATTCATCTTAGTCTGGTAGGGAGATGAGTTATGGTGTTCAATTTTGAATTCAGCACATAATTCTTTTATCATTTTGTTGTTCAGGTTAGATCCATTATCAGTAATGATCTGGCTTGGAACACCATAACGACATATGAGATTATTTTTTATAAACTAGACAACCACTTGTCTGGTTACATTGGTATATGATGTTGCTTTGACCCATTTAGCAAAGTAATCAATGGCTACTAGGATAAACTGATGTTCGTTTGAGGCTCTGGGTTAAATAATGCCAATCATATCGATTTCTCGTATAGAAAAAAGCCATGGAGAAGAGAGAGATTTGAGATGCGTTGGCGGTACATGAATCATGTCGGCGTATATCTGACACTTATGACACTTCCTTGTGTATTTGTAACAATCAGAGTCCATTGTCAGCCAATAATATCATGTTCTTAGAATTTTTCTTGCCATTGTATGCCCATTGGCATGAGTGCCAAAGGATCCTTCAAGAATCTCTTTCATTAGCATGTTTGCTTCATGTCTTTCCATGCATCTTAACAAAACCATGTCAAAGTTTCTTTTGTAGAGTACATCATTGTTCAGGAAGAAATTGTCAGCCAGTCTTCTGAGAGTCTTCCCATCTTTTCTTGATGCCCCAGGCGAGTACTCCTATCTTTGAAGGAAGCACTTGATGTCGTGATACCAAGGTTTGTCATTGATGACTACCTCTATTGTGAATATGTAAGCGGGTCTATCGAGGCGCATTATGTCAATCTTGGGCACACCGTTCCATCGATTCACATTAATCATGGAGGATAGAGTAGCCAGTGCATCAGCCATGTGGTTTTCTTCACGGGGTATGTGATGAAACTCAATCTTGTTGAAGAAAGGTAACAACCTTCTTGCGTAGTCTTTGTAGGGAAGTAGTCCAAGTTGACGTGTGTCACACTCTCCTTTGATCTGATTTATAACTAGAGATGAGTCTCCATACACATCCAAGTTCTTTATCCTTAAGTAATAGCTTCTTCGAGACCGATGATACAAGCTTTATATTCGGCCTCATTGTTGGTACATTTGAATGCCAATCGGGAAATAAAAGGAATATGGGTATCCTGAGGTGTAACAATGATTGCCCCAATTCCGTTTCCATAAGCGTTGACAGCTCCGTCAAATATTAATCCCCATTGGGATCTTGGCTCTGGCCCTTCTCTTGGTAGTGGGTTATCGCAATCTTTCATCTTTAGGTACATTACATCTTCATCTGGGAAGTCAAATTTGATTGATTCCTGATCGTCAATCGGTTGATGATCCAAATGATCGGCTAGAATACTTCCTTTGACGGTTTTCTGAGCATGATACTCAATGTCGTATTCTGATAACAACATCTGCCTACGGAAAATCCTCCCTATTAAAGCATGCTTTTCAAAGACATACTTGATTGGATCCATTTCAGATATTAACTAAGTAGTGTGATAAATCATGTACTGGCGAAGATGTTTAGCTGCCCAAGCTAGAGCGCAACAAGTTTTCTCGAGCATAGTTGTAATACCCCATATTTTGCCCTAAGATTTGCCATTGCATTTTTTTGCATTGCATTTAACCAATCACTAACAAGTTTGTGTAGTTGGTTAATTTTTGCAGGAAAATATCATGTGACGCACTCTTTAGTTCATGAAGGGTAAAATGGTCATTTGTTTGCAGCCGGCTGTCAATTTACGAACTTTGAGTTGTAGTCAGGAAATTTGAGCCGTTTGATATTGTGGATGTGAGTCGGGGTCGAGGTGTAGTTGGATTGGTTTGATTGTGGAAGATTTGAGCTGTTCAAAATTAAATCGATTCAAGTTAGTGGATTGAAGTTAGCCGGAGGATATGTTCATTTGAGTTTAATCGACAGGTTGGATTTATCCGGAGGATATGTTCATTTGAGTTTTTTTTTTTATGTTTTATTGCATTTTAATATCAATAGTTTATTTCATCATTTTTATATCAATAATAATTTTTTTTTCATCACAATATGTAAAAAATAAAGAATTTTATTATAGATTAAAAATAATAATTTTTTACAATATAAAAATAAATAAATAAAATTACAAAAATGAATTACAATAAAATTTCCTAAAGTTTCTAAAATGCCTAAACTACTCTTCCGCTCCCAGTTCTCGATTCCGAACTTCTGATTTTTTAGAACCTGCAAAATAAACAAACGACAACTTTTAGTCGGTTAGATTTTTTCCCGATACCCTCAGAAAAGTCTCATCATCGGGTGCGTCGGGAGGGTAACGGATTGCTCTAAAACCAACTCCCGACTCATTTCTCGACCTCGGTAAATCCGGTAACTTCTGTTCTTATTTTAAGGCAACCAGAGAGAGAAAGAAAAAGTGATTATGCAAAAAGTGGTTTGCTTTTGAAAAAGTGATTTTAAAATAAGCACTTTTGAAAAGCACTTATTCAAAAATGGATTTTCAGGCAAACACAGCATAAACATCATTTCAACAGAAATCACAAAGCCCATGGATCGGCCAAGAAAAACACAAGCTGCGGACCACATAAAACGCAACAATCACGCAACAAATTGTTCAACATTCCAGCTATTATTTTGCAAGGAATCCCACAGACCTAGCCAACAAACAACAACATTTTTTCCTAATAGCAACGTTCCCTGAAATATTCAACTCAAAAACCGTAAAAAACGCAGAAGATCAGCACGGGAAAAGCATTAATTTCGCAACAAAATCAACAACTCCAAGCCCATAAAAACTCAGAATCACATGATATAAAAGGGGATCTACGAAATCAACACAAGAGAGATCCGAAAACCCTAAGCGAATAAGCCGGCGGCGCAACCATAAAACGGAGGTTCAGAGGATCATAGATCCTTCATCATCACCCACAGATCTTCATCGAAGAAGAGGAAGGATCCTGACGTCGACAACCAAGGCGGCCGTTGCATCCATCGGAGGGAGCCACTACCACCATCAACGGCGGACGAACACGGATTGAAACCTCAGACGGACGGTTCCGAAAAGGCAACCGAAACCGCAGACGGACCAGAACTCAGAAGGACGCTGTTATGGCTGTCTCACCATCATCGTTCATCAAATCGTCACCATCATCCTCATTGATACGAAGAGCAGTTATAACCATCAACCAACCGCAAGCTTTCGTAAGAACATCATCACAGTGAGATTTGTTTGGTTTTTTTTCCAGGGGATATTAAAGAAAAGGGGACGAAAACCATGGAAGGACATAGAGACGGAAGCCAGAGAGGAGAAAAGAAGAAGGAAACCATGGAAAAAGATGGAAAATCGGAGCAAGACCCAGGAATGGGTCTTCCTCCGCCGCGAGCAGAGAGAATGGGTTTCGAACCCTAAAAGAAGAAGGAGCGTATTATATCTCCGGTTATTTTTTTCTTTTCTTTTATTGTATGTTATTTTGTTTTTTATTTTCTTAGTTGTATTAGTTAATTGTTAATTATGTAGATAAATTAAATCCTAATTAGTTTTATAATAACAAAAGCCACTTCTTAAAGTATAAAACTAAAACCTTTTCTTAAACTTATAATTAAAACCAATTTTTTTCCAAACTAACATTGAAGCCATTCTTTTTAAAACTTATAATAAAAACATTTTCTTAAAACTTAAAATAATCCTTTCATTTTAATTACTTATAAACTTAAATTTATCTTCAATTACTTATAAACCCTTTCTTTTTATGTTCTAATCTAAAAACTCCTAAAATAAAGGTTTTAGCATCGCCGATTAAATTTCGGCTTCCATCTTTATGGCATTCCTAACATTGACTTTTAATTTGTACTTAGTTACTAATTTCATATCTTCGTATTTATTTTTCATGGTTTGTAACTTTATGCGAGGTCATTGTCGCAATTATTTATTCTTGCATTTTTGGGATTTATAATTTACGCGAGTGAGCGTCGCGATGCTTTTTGCTTTACCGCTTCCCTTATTTTCGTACTTTAACTCTGCCATATGATAACGTTTCGTCATTTGCATCATTTACCGTTAATTTCTACCCTCTAAAGGACTAGGTCTAGTAGTTTGACCACCGAGTCAATAGTCCTCAACCTTTGAATATTTTAAAACCCTAATTTGCCTAGGTGTTCCGTCATGGACGAAAACTCCCTTTACCCTAGCATTAGGTTAAGGAGTCGCCGCACTCCGTTTTAGGGTTTCCCGCAGTGGAACATTTAAGTAACCCTAATTTCAATTCAAACTATTTCAACGTAGAAATAGGAGTCGCCACACTCCGCGTAAGCGTTTCCTTAAGAAATGCTTACTCCCCATTGAAACCTTGACCATAGTCAAGACGTTTCTAACCTCCCTTTCAAGGGGAACTACGATTACTCTGATTCCATTCCCTACCGAGGATACGTAGGCACAAGATGCGAATCTTGCCGAGTAAACTTAGGACTAACCCTCAGGTCTTTTTTTTATGTCACTTTTAACCCTTAGCTCAATATATACCCTTAAGCAAATAATAAAGCAAATAGTAAACTTTAGACAAAAGGTTCCTGTAGAGTACTACGGAAGTTTAGGATGCTAGTACCTTCCCTAAGCTTAACCAACCCCTTACCTAGGTCTCTTCCCGCATTGTTTACGATGCAAAAATAGGTTTTCCTTCTTTTGACCTTTCCCTTCGGGTAAATCAAAGTCAGTTGTGAATCAAAGATTTGCGATTCGAACTAATTAATAGTTTGATATCCTATTCTCACCGCAACAGAAAATGGCGACTTCACTGGGGAATATGTCATAATTTTTAAGGGTTACGCCTATTTTGTTTTATTTTTGCTATTTGCTTCGTTATTTATTTTCTTGTATATATATTCATATTGTACCTTGCTTGGGGTATCTACTTTGCTGTGAGATAAGTCCTACAGCCGGAATTGAGTGATATTATTATAGAAAGGTGATATATTCGACGAGGCTTATAGGGAGTGAGTCCCGACCAAGATGACTTGAGAAACACCGCTCAGTTGAGACCCTTTCGAAAATGGTTCGGTTGAACGAGTAGTCGTGAAAACTTTTACTATTGTCGATTGGATTCCGTGATACTGGGGACCGTAGTACCTTAACACCACCTTGGCCTTATATAAAACGTAGTGCGGGAACTATGAGGGAGTATTCCCAAAATAGTTGCTACGCGATACTACACTCAAAAGAGGTTCTCTTGAGAATATTATTAACCACCGAGTCAGTCGGGAAATTGATAATATCTGAAGGATGGATTGATGACTTTGGGTGCCGCTTTAAAACCCCTGTTCTGCAGGTACAACTAACCTTAGTACATACCTTATGGGGATGGGTAGACCCTAACTCCTTGCATATACCTTTAACCTAGGACTTTGTACATGTGCATTGTATCCATAAAGCATCACATTTCATGGAATTCAAACCTTATTTATGGATATTGCAGGATACCATGGATTACAATAGAAGAAACACTGCGAAATATTCTTTTAAAAGTATTAAGCTAGATGACCTAAGGAATCTAGGATATTTAGTCCAAGATTAAGAAGGATTCAAAAACAAATATGGAAGGTTGTTATCTCTGTTGGGACTTCAAGTGAACGAAGGACTTCTTTCGGTTTTTCTACAGTTCTACGATTCGGACTACCATCGCTTCACATTCTTTGATTATCTGCTATTGCCTACTTTTAAAGAGTATTCTCAGTTAGTGGGGTTACCTATTTCGGATGGGTCTCCTTTCCTTTTCTTAGAGGTAAATCCTAAAGAGCAAGACATTTCTAGAGTCATATGCTTGACGGTATATGACATTAAGGATCATATGACTAATAAAGGTGAGAATGCTGAACTTCAAAGGCAGCTTCAGTCGAAGAATGAATAGGTACTTTCCTACAAGAAGAGAAGAATCTACGAGGATTTATTTTCCTCCGACTCTCCGTCTACTCGTCGAAGTTGTGGATAATGCTTCTTTAGGGTCTTATTAGCTTTTATTTAGCTATGATGTCAAGATTTTTCTTTTAAGAATATTACTTGTAATCCACTTTCAAATTAATAAATAAAATTCTTTCAGTATTCCACAATATTCGTAAATATTTTGAATTCCATGAAATCATTTCATTTGCATTCTACATTTTAGCATCATATTTTGCATTGCATGTGTCTCCCGGTTTCTCATACTCGGTTCTCTCGCCTTCCAGTTTTGTCACTCTGGGTCCTCCACATTAGTACAACACTAGAGTTCAAGCTCGAAAAAGGATGAAACAACATATCCAAGAGATCGATTGTGTCAGCCATGAACTCGAAGATCTTCGAGGAAGTGTGGGGCAGATTATGGAGATGATACAAGCTCTTAATACAAAGATGGATAATCAGCCCACTATTGTTTCTAAGACTACCAATACTATTGTGGGTCCTCAACTAGCCATTACAGTCGCAAATGTACCTCCTCATGGTCTTCAACCCAGTTTGGTGCATCCTACTATTGCTCAACCAGTTCAGCAAGGTGGTCCTCCAAAGTTCAAAACTCTGAGCTCTGACCATCATGAAAGTGTTACACGTCCGAGGAGTCCCTCGAGCAGGTATAACCACAAAATGGATGCTCATCAACAGTGGCGATGTCCGCCTAAGTAAGCTCAAGGTTATCCGGTTCAGTATGCTCCACAACCCTAGGTAGCTATTGTTGCACCTCCCTTCAATCAATAGTTTCCTACCTATCAGCCTGTGCAACCGGCTCCGGTCTATCAGCATCCGGTTTATCAACAGTCTCCCAGTTATCAGCCTGCACAAGCTCCTATCAACTGTCAATGAGCGTCCAACGCTCCTGCTTATCAACAGCCTAAGAATCAGGCACCTCATCAGAATGGTCCGAATAGGAGACAGCACAAGCCTTGTCATCCGATTCCGATGACTTTCACCGAGTTGTACCCTTTATTAGTGCAACATGGTCAGATTACTACCCGGGCTTTGGGTCCACCTCCCAATCCTTTGCCTGCCAACCACAACACCACCGCTCATTGTTTATTTCATGAGGGTGCACCTGGTCACGATTTGGAAGGTTGTTACACGCTCAAGAGCATTGTCAGCGATTTGTTGGAACAAAGATATTGTCTTTCAATGATCCTCAGCCAAAGATCAAGATTCCTCTCAAGGTTTTCAACATATCTCAGCCAGTTACTTCTCCTGTGAATCAGCCGAAGCCAGTAATTGCTCAGAAGCCTAGTCCATTTCATTTCAGCAGTCCTCAAGATTATGTGACCCCGATCGACCAAGAATCTAGGAAAGTTAGTCTGAAGGAAGATTCAAAGACTGATACTGAAGCATTGACAGATATAGTTGGGGCAAGCAAGGTGGTTTGTAGTGATCATACTCCCCATTCCAGTGAGGCTCCGCTAGAGGAAACTATTACTGCGGTGCCGACTTTGAATGCGAAGACTTCATAAGCACATTTTGAAGGACTTTGAGACATTTCATTTTTGCTTATTTATATTTTGTTTCTTTTGATTAAGTATAATTAGCATGTATGAACTTGTTATTTTTTATTAATTAATGCAATGCATATGTTTGTCTTGAATAAATCCATTTGTATCCACTCATAAAAGTATTTTTTTCATGATTTATAATGCCAACTTTACCCGATCTCTTGTTTTGATAGAGAAGTGGGAGGAGGATGATGAACCAAAAATGTCAGAACTCTTGTCGTACGCTTTCGATTGAAACCTGCTGATGATGTAAGGCAATGTTTCAAATCCCAAAAAATGGAGATATAAGGATGATAATCCCTCTTTACCCCCTTTGAGCCTTGAAGTAGGAGTTTTCTTTGCAAAATAAAAAACCCTCGACTTTAACCTGGGGCAGGTTAGTTTTTCAGTTAAATGGATTGAGCGCTTAGACTCTCAAAAAGGAGGAGCAAACCTTCAAGAATCTATCCTTAACATATTAGGAGAGTAAAAGTCAAAAATGCAATGACTATCCCTCTACTACTAAAAGAGTGGGGCAGTCACAAGCCTTTCAAAAGAGTCACACAACTTAGTCAACAAAAATAAAAAATATATAGCCCGCTAAGTCAAAACCTATGAAGGAGGCTTAGGCAAAACTGGGGCATCCCGCTGAACTCCAAAGTCAGATCCAAAAGACGTTGTCCAGGAAAAAGTTAGGGAATAAAAGCAAAATATAAAAAATAAGGGATTACAATAAAGAATCCCCAATAAAGAACAAAGTCGTGTTGATCAAACACCAAAATAGGTAAGTGACTGCCATTGTCTGAAGCCTTAATAAGTTCTCGACCATATCAAATCCGATTGAGATATGAGTACTCGTGTCTAGTTAACCGAATAGGATTGAAGAACATCACGAAGAATGGGCGGGTACAAATAATTTTGAGCCTTTATCCTTTGTTTCTTAAACCGTGAACTAAACCACGATACAATCTTTAAAAGACCTAATTGAAGTATTCGTTTGAAAGCATACTCGACGAGATAATGTTTCCTGACTCCTATGAGCTATGCTCAATTTAACGTTGGCATTATAAATTAAACTCATATCCTAACTATGTGATTTCGATCACAAGTTATTGCGATATCTTTTTCAACAAAAAAAAACTTCAAGACAAATATACATGTTGCATTGAAAATTTCAGGATTAGCAGTTCCTGCGTGTTGATTTTTGCTTGAGATCTTAGAAATTTACACATAAACATCAACAATGGAACTGGAGGATCCTGCTAAACAGGGGCAGGAGGTTTCCAATTCACTTACTGATGCAAGCCTGACTTTCTTAAGAGCTATTCTTGTAGACTCAGTCGTAACACGGTTGATCCGTGCCAGTTACGTTGAGATCTAACAGATCTCTCCCAGAGTTTGAAAACAGTGGGACACTTGGAGTCCATGTTCTCTGTAAAATCCTCTCGAGATGACTTTCTCATAACGCAGGTACTCTAGGGCATGATATTTTTCAAAATGGCAACTACTACAAAGTCCATTGAGATCAAATTTAGCTTCGTTTCACAACGTTCTTCATGCACCCCGATAGATTTTACTCCCGGCGGTCTCCATTCCCCAATAAATCCCATTGTTGCAGAAGTATTCTAAACCATGGCCTCAACACAGTCTCCAGCGAGACTTTAAGCCGACATAGTCCCCAGCAAGACTATAAGCTGACAACACTTTGGACCGAGTCGGTGATCTCCAAGACAGCTGAGATCTTACCAGCATCTTCCCAGTGACAGTCCCCAACGAGACTTTAAGTTGACCATACTTCTGGACGAATCAGGTTATCCCTAGTGACTCTCAAGACTGCAGAGATATCCCCGGTATCCTCCAAGGGATATATGTTCTGGAAGACCCATTCTCAGTGGAATTTTCTGTTCCTCAGTGAAATTGCCTTACTTTCCTCAGGAATATTCTCTAGGAGATTGTCATATTCTCCCCAAGAAGTCAAGATAATTTCCCCAAGGATGTCTGCTGATTTCTCTCCAGTAAGTCTGACGAACTCTCCTCAAGGAAGTTTGATATACTTTATCCCCAGGCGGATGTACCTTTTCCACAAGAAGTCGACATATTATTCCCAGGAAGTCGCTACATTTTTTTCCATAAAGCTTCGTAGCTCCACATGTTCCCCACGAAGCGGATATTTATTTTATCCTCGGAAGTCTCTGATCCTAAGATTCTTTTTGGCTGATTATGATTCATGATAGCAATCCCCCCAGTTGAAGTCAGGACATCATACTCTCTAGGTGAAGTCGTATCGTATCCCCATAAGGAAGTCATGATGTTGTATCCCCTAGGTGGATTATTTTCTCCCTAGGGAAGTTAGAACTTTGAAGCCAGATTCGGTTCTACCACCAACTCTTCCTATCCTCTAATAGATGTACGGTTGCAGAGGTCGCCGGGTATTCCCGTCGAGATGTTTATTTCATCTCATGATTCCTCCTCTCGTCTATTTTGTCAGCATGTGCATGAACCTAAGCATTGCATGCTCATTACATTTTTATTTCATACACATCGACATACGCATTAGCATCGACATGTTTGCTAGTTGTCGATGTCCTTTGTCATTACTGCCGAGTAACTGGGTTTTTTCCGCTATCCCCAAGTAAATCGTCACCCCTAAGCATAAAATACTATTTGTCTCCAGCTAATCCCCACAGATTTCAACCCTCGTGGATGATGGTTATTTCTGTTACCTTTTCGCGCTAGGATAAGGTAGCCCCCATTTGAGTTCGTTTCCTCAATGGAGTCTTGTTTGTTAGTTCTTTCTAGCCCAATTCTAGATCAAACTTCGAGCCCGTCGGTCGTCAAACCTGCTTGGGCGTGCATTTATTTTGCACTATCTTTCAAGAAAAGTCGTTACAATCCTTTGCGGGTATGCGACAGTTCTCGCCTGAGAAATCTATCAGTACATCTTACAACAATCGGTATGCGACTGTTCTTACTCGAGAAGCCTATCATCATTATCACATTACACTTTACAGTTTATCATTACACTCTACAATTGATCTTCTCGTACAAGAAGCTCATCATTACACTCTGTGATCTCGATATTATCATCATCACAACTCTCTTTACAATTTACATTACATGTTACCACCTCTACAAGCAATGCTCATCCGAGAATCTTATCCTTGCTACTCTTGCAAATAAGCGGTATTTTTCGCCTGAGAAGCTTATCATATCCTCCTCATGAGGAGTAACAAGTGGCCATCTCTATCGAGAAGTTGGTTTCCATTTCCTTTTCATCTTGAAGTACGGGGAGGTTTGAACTGAATCATGTTCAGAGCGCCGACCTTGAAGTATGAAGAAGTTCGTTTTATCCTTTAGTAAAAGAAGGAGCCGAATCATGTTCAGGGCACCGACCTTGAAGTATGAAGAAGTTCGTTTTATCCTTTAGTAAAAGAAAGAGCTTAATCATGTTCAGGGCGCCGACCATGAAGTATGAAGAAGTTCGTTTTATCCTTTAGTAAAAGAAGGAGTTGAATCATGTTCAAGGCGTCGACCTTGAAGTATAAAGAATTTCATTTTATCCTTTAGTAAAAGAAGGAGTTGAATCGTGTTCAAGGCGCCGACCTTGAAGTATGAAGAAGTTCATTTTATCCTTTAGTAAAAGAAGGAGCTGAATCATGTTCAGGGCGCCGAACATAAAATATGAAGAAGTTCATTTTATCCTTTAGTAAAAGAAGAATTTGAATCGTATTTCGGGCGCCGACCTTAGATATGAAGAGGTTTTTATATTCAGATGAATGATAGTCCCTCCAGTGGAGCTTGTCAATCAATGTTCATCTATTATCCCCAGATAAGCAACAATCTCTTTATTTGAGAGCTTATCCATCTTAGCATTTAAGTCCCTTCCAACGATAAGTGACAGTTCTCTATCCCGAGAAGCTTATCAGGGTATTTCACATTAAAGTCCATTTATTTTGGCATACAGCCGGTTTCACCCTGTATATTTTCTACGGATTCCTGAAATTTCCGTTTGATCCTGTCACGAGGGAGAGTTTCCAGAAGCTCGGATGTTATTCTTTGCTCAATGCTCCAGCATTCTGGTAATCGATCCTACAATCGTGCAGATCCTAGTTTTATCTTTTATCCTAGAGTATCAGTCGGTCACGCCTGAACCTGTTGAACAATTACTCTTAGATATTCCCCAGTGGAGGTCGTCTCACCGGTGCCATCTCCATTGAGTATCTCGTTCTTGTCGTTTCTTTCTAAAAGTGACAATTGGTCGTGCTCGCACCAGTTGGCCATCACTTTAGGTTTCCCCGTGTGGTGTTGTTTCCCTAGTGCGTCATATTCCCCAGTGTGGTTCGTTTGTCGTGTCTGTCCCCTGTGTCGTAGTGTCGTCTGCATCTTTGCAGTTAGCATTCCATCATACGCATCATACTATATTCATGGCATTGTTGGCATTATATTTCGATCTGTTTTGTCCATAGCATTGCATATCACTACATCTAAGGGCAAAATTTTTGGTTATCTATATTTAAATCCCTCCACCATGATTTCTCGAGCCTTCATCACTCAAATCATCCGGTGAAGCTATTTAAATAGGGGCAACTGTAATACCCCAAATTTTGCCCTAAGATTTGCCATTGCATTTTTTGCATTGCATTTAACCAATCACTAACAAGTTTGTGTAGTTCGTTGATTTTTGCAGGAAAATATCATATGGCGCGCTCTTTAGTTCATGAAGGGTAAAATGGTCATTTGTTTGCAGCCGGCTATCACTTTACGAACTTTGAGCTGTAGTCAGGAAATTTGAGCCGTTTGATATTGTGGATGTGATTCGGGGCCAAGGTGTAGTTGGATTGGTTTGATTGTGGAGGATTTGAGCTGTTCAAAATTAAATCAATTCAAGTTAGCTGATTGAAGTTAGCCGGAGGATATGTTCATTTGAGTTTAATCGACATGTTGGATTTATCCTGATAAGGTTACTCGTTTAAATTGCCAGAAGGATTAGTCGGAGGCTGTATCAGAGACAGGGATTAATCGGGTAGTGTGGGTTGGTATTTCATTTTTCATAAAAAAAAAAAGTTTTTTTAATTCTTTTTGTTTCATTTCATTTTTCATAAAAAATTAATTACTTTTGTTTCATTTCACTTTTAACATCAAATTTTTTTTATGTTTTATTGCAGTTTAATATCAATAGTTTATTTCATCATTTTTATATCAATAATAATATTTTTTGTTTCATCACAATATGTAAAAAAATAAAGAATTTTATTATAGATTAAAAATAATAATTTTTTACAATATAAAAAAAAATTACAATAAAATTTCCTAAAGTTTCTAAAATGCCTAAACTACTCTTCCGCTCCCGGTTCTCGATTCCGAACTTTTGATTTTTTTGAACCTGCAAAATAAACAAATGACAACTTTTAATCGGTTAGATTTTTTCCCGATACCCTCAGAAAAGTCTCATCATCGGGTGCGTCAGGAGGGTAACGGATTGCTCCGAAACCAACTCCTGACTCATTTCTCGACCTCGATAAATCCGGTAACTTCGGTTCTTATTTTAAGGCAACCAGAGAGAGAAAGAAAAAGTGATCATGCAAAAAGTGGTTTGCTTTTGAAAAAGTGATTTTAAAATAAGCACTTTTGAAAAGCACTTATTCAAAAATGGATTTTTAGCCAAACACAACATAAAGAACATTTCCACAGAAATCACAAAGCCCATGGATCGGCCAAGAAAAACGCAAGCTGCGAACCACATCAAACGCAACAATCACGCAACAAATTGTTCAACGTTCCAGCTATTATTTTGCAAGGAATCCCACAGACCCAACCAACAAACAACAACAATTTTTCCTGACAGCAACGTTCCCTGAAATATTCAACTCAAAAATCATAAAAAATGCAGAAGATCAGCATGGGCAAAGCATCAATTTCGCAACAAAATCAACAAATCCAAGCCCATAAAAACTCAAAATCACATGATATAAAAGGGGATATGCGAAATCAACACAAGAGAGATCCGAAAACCCTAAGTGAACAAGCTGGAGACGCAACCATAAAATGGAGGTTCAGAGGATCATAGATCCTTCATCATCACCCACGGATCTTCATCAAAGAAGAGGAAGGATCCAGACGTCGACAACCGCGGTGGCCGTTGCATCCATCAGAGGGAGCCACTACCACCATCAACGGCGGACGAACACGGATCGAAACCTCAGATGGACGATTCTAAAAAGGCAATCCAAACCGTAGACGGACCAGAACTCAGAAGGACGTTGTTGTGGCCGTCTCACCATCATCGTTCATCAAATCGTCACCGTCATCCTCATTGATACGAAGAGCAGTCATAACCATCAACCAACCGCAAGCTTTCGTAAGAACATCATCACAATGAGATTTGTTTGGTTTTGGTTTTTTTCAGGGGATATTAAAGAAAAAGGGACGAAAACCATGGAAGGACATAGAGACGGAAGCCAGAGAGGAGAAAAGAAGAAGGAAGCCATGGAAAAAGACGGAAAATCGGAGCAAGACCCGGAAATGGGTTGTCCGCCGCCGCGAGTAAAGAGAATGGGTTTCGAACCCTAAAAGAAGAAGGAGCTTATTATATCTCCTGTTATTTTTTGTTTTTCCTTTATTGTATGTTATTTTGTTTTTTATTTTCTTAGTTGTATTAGTTAATTGTTAATTCTGTAGATAAATTAAATCCTAATTATTTTTATAATAAGAAAAACCACTTCTTAAAGTATAAAACTAAAACTTTTTCTAAAACTTATAATTGAAACCAATTTTTTTCCAAACTAACATTGAAGCCATTCTTTTTAAAACTTATAATAAAAACATTTTCTTAAAACTTAAAATAATCATTTCATTTTAATTACTTATAAACTTAAATTTATCTTCAATTACTTATAAACCCTTTCTTTTTATGTTCTAATCTAAAAACTCCTAAAATAAAGGTTTTAGCATCGCCGATTAAATTTCGGCTTCCATCTTTATGGCATTCCTAACATTGACTTTTAATTTGTACTTAGTTACTAATTTCATATCTTCGTATTTATTTTTCATGGTTTGTAACTTTATGCGAGGCCATTGTCGCAATTATTTATTCTTGCATTTTTGGGATTTATAATTTACGCGAGTGAGCGTCGTGATGCTTTTTGCTTTACCGCTTCCCTTATTTTCGTACTTTAACTCTGCCATATGATAACGTTTCGTCATTTGCATCATTTACCATTAATTTCTACCCTCTGAAGGATTAGGTCTAGTAGTTTGACCACCGAGTCAATAGTCCTCAATCTTTGAATATTTTAAAACCCTAATTTGCCTAGGTGTCCCGTCATGGACGAAAACTCCCTTTACCCTAGCATTAGGTTAAGGAGTCGCTGCACTCCGATTTAGGGTTTCCCGCCGTGGAACATTTAAGTAACCCTAATTTCAATTCAAACTATTTAAACGTAGAAATAGGAGTCGCCGCACTCCGCGTAAGCGTTTCCTTAAGAAATGCTTACTCCCCATTGAAACCTTGACCATAGTCAAGACGTTTTTAACCTCCCTTTCAAGGGGAACTACGATTACTCTGATTCCATTCCCTACCGAGGATACGTAGGCACAAGATGCGAATTTGCCGAGTAAACTTAGGACTAACCCTTAGGTCTTTTTTTTATGTCACTTTTAACCCTTAGCTCAATATATACCCTTAAGCAAATAATAAAGCAAATAGTAAACTTTAGACATAAGGTTCCTGTAGAGTACTACAGAAGTTTAGGGTGCTATTACCTTCCCTAAGCTTACCCAACCCCTTACTTAGGTCTCTCCCCGCATTGTTTACGATGAAAAAATAGGTTTTCCTTCTTTTGACCTTTTCCTTCGGATAAATCAAAGTCGGTTGTGAATCAAAGATTTGCGATTCAAACTAATTAATAGTTTGATATCCTATTCTCACTACAACAATAGTGTATCGAGTTTCACAGTCCGTGAACTTCTTGCTTAAGTAATAAATGGCAGACTCTTTTCTTTTGGTTTCATCTTGTTGGCCAAGCACACAATCCACGGAGTCTTCCGAGATTGTTAAGTAGATGATCAATTGTCTTCCTTCCACTTGAATGGACAGAATATGTAGATTTAGCAAATATTCTTTGATGTTGTCAAAATCTCTTTAGCAATCCTCTGTCCATACACAACTTTGGTTCTTTCTTAGTAGTTTGAAGATCGGCGTGCATGTCGCGGTCATGACGAATATGAATCTTAAGATGTAATTCAGACGTCCTAAAAATCTTCTTACTTGCTTTTCAGTCTTCGGAGAAGGCATTTCTCGAATGACCTTGACCTTGTCAGGATCAACCTCAATTCCTTTTTGGCTGACGATGAATCCCAATAGCTTTCCTGAACGAACACCGAATGTAAATTTGTTGGGATTCCAAGCAGAGTTTTTATTTTCTCAGCCGCTGAAATAACTTTGATACGTGTTCGACAAGTTCTTCTTCTGTTTTAGATTTGGCAATCATGTCGTCGACGTACACTTCAATTTCTTTGTGCATCATGTCGTGAAACAGAGTTGTCATAGCCCTTTGATAAGTGGCTCCTGCATTTTTCATACCGAACGACATTACTTTGTAACAAAAGGTGCCACATAGGGTGATGAATGAAGTTTTCTCCATATCTTTCAGTGCCATTTTGATTTGGTTATAGCCCGAGAACCCATCCATGAAGGAGAATACTCTGACTTTTGTTGTGCTCTCAACTAGCATATCAATGCGTGGTAGAGGGAAGTCATCCTTTGGACTTTCCTTGTTTAAATCTCTGTATTCTACACATGTTCTAATTTTTCTGTCTTTCTTGGGAACTAACACTATGTTGGCAAGCCATTGAGGATATTCTGAGGTTGCAAGAAAACTTACGAATCTATTTTTGTACCTCTTCCTTAATTTTGATGGCCATATCTGGATGAGTCCTTCTCAATTTTTGTTTGACCGGAGGACACTCTAGCTTCAGTGGTAAGTGATGTTCTATGATGTTGGTATCCAACCCTGGCATGTCTTGGTAGGACCAAGCAAACACATCTAGAAATTATTTGAGCAACTCTCCAATTTTAATTTCTTTTCTCTCCTCTTCTGAACCCAAATTGGCCATTTCCAACGGTTCTTTGTAAGGTTGAATGGATTTTCCCTCATGTTTGAGTAGTCGAGAGATCTCATTTGGAATTTCTTCGTTCTCTTCTTCTTTGACTTCGACTACCGAGAACTCAAAGTTGGGAGAAGGCATTGGATCATATGTTTCAAAGGGGGTTAAAACAAATAATCTCTATAACATGATGATTCCTTTTTTAGAAAAGACAGAGAGAATGCAAAAGGTGTGTGTAGTGGTATTTTGAAAAGTGCTTATTTTTTATTTTGGGTTGTTTTAAAATTACCATTTTCTGAGAAAGCAAAAAGTGAAAATAACAATGAATGCAGGAATTCAGAATGACATTCTTATTTATGCTTTGTCGATTCTTGAAACACAAACCCTATGAACAAAACTCTTTCGCTCTGGACAAAGCGAAGAGGGACATTTACAGAAAAGCAAACCCTATAAAACATCCTTTTCACTTGGGCAAAGTGAAAGTTCAAAACATAGACGAGGCAATTACTTTGATTTATGAATGATATTCGGGACATCAATCGTGACCTAATTGCGACGAACTCCTTTGTGGATCACAAAGTCCGGTATTTTTCTTCCAAGATTGTCTTCAGTAATGATACTGATTTCTGGTGAAGTTGAATCACTAGAGTCTTCTTCCCATGCATAGTTATCATAAGAGGACTCTTCTGTTGTATCTTCAACATTACTTTCATTTTCAGGGGAATCTCCCCATCTTGTTGGCTGGATGTCATCAATTCTAATACGAGAGCTTTCAAGAGCAGTGTACTTCACTAGAAAGTTGTATTTGCCGCTTGGCTATCCCAAAGTATCCCAAGTTTCTGAAGGGATAGATGAATCATCTTCTTCGATGACATTGACTTCAGGAAATGCAAAGTTGATGAATTCTTGTCCAAAAATTCTTGCAACTTCGTCAACATGATGTTTGACATTTTCATAATTTTCCTGATAATGATTTCATGATTCTGGGAGAGCAGGTGGATTTTCCTCAAGGTCATTTAGCATATAGGCATTCTCTGGCCGAGTCTTATACCTTGGATCTTCCATGTAAGGTTCCTAAATGGGCAAATAATCCATGGGATCAAATGAGTTGTAATCAAAGTTGTCTTTCATCAGAGTATCTTCTTCCAATGAGTTGGGAGGAGCACGACATCCTTCAGGATCATAATCTCCATAGATCATTCTGACATCTGATCTTGGTATATATCGGGGACTTTCCTTCAGAGAGAAAAATGGCATGTATGTTTCTTCCTGAGATATATATCCTTCGTCATTGAAATAGGATTTCCATTCTTCATTTGTATCAGATGGATTATTTTCCTCGATGGTGTGGACTTCTTGCGATATTGGGTGGATGAAATCTCCACTGTAGAAGAAATCTTGGATATGTCGAGTGCCTTCATTCTTCTCTATAACCTTGGTATGTTCTGGATAAAAACCGAGACTTTTTCTTGTCTTGTTATCAATAGAAATCACAACTTGCCCTCATCCTTTTATGTTACTACTTTTTAATACTTGGAGAGCATCTTTGTATGAGGAAATCAACGTTTCTTGATGATTCTCATTACTCACAGAGAGTGCCTGAAATTGAGTACTAATGAATTCCTCTGGTTCTAAATATGAGAATGATGATAGGTTGCTCACGATCAGAGCTTGTTCTCCGCATATTGTGATCAACTTGTCATTCTTGACAAACTTCTGTTTTTGGTGAAGTGTCAAAGTAATTGTCCCTGCTTCATGTATCCAAGGTCGTTCCAATAAACAGTTGTACGCTGCTCGGATGTCCCTGACTTGGAAAGCGTGGGGACCAATGGTTATCGGAAGTTTGATTCGCTAATAACTATCTTCCTGGATCCGTCAAAAGCTTTGACTATGATCTCACTACCTCTTATAAGGGCGCCTTGAAAAGATAATCGTTCTAGAGTTGATTTTGGCATGATGTTCAAGGATGAACCTAAGTCTACGAGTACGCTGGCTAAAGCATCGTCTCTGCAGTTGATTGTGATATTGAGTGCCATGTTATGATTCTTGCCTTCCTTAGGAAGTTTTTCATCACTGAAACCCAAATTGTTGCAGGAAGTGATATTGGAAAAAATGTTGTCAAACTGACCTATTGTCACATCTTGTTCTACATAAGCTTGTTCCAAGACTTTATGTAGAGCTTCTCTGTGAGCTTCTAAACTGAGTAGAAGAGGTAACACTGATATCCGAGAAGGAGTTTGTAATAGTTGATCCACAATATTGTATTCACTTCTCTGGATGAGTTTCAACATTTCATTTTTATTTTTCACAAGCTTCATGTTGTTGGATTGATCAACGGGTTGATTAGGAACTTCAGTTTGAGGTTCCTTTTCTTTCGCAGGTTCTCCAACTCCTCTGTTGAAGATTTGGCCACTTCGGGTGACTCGACTGATATCAGCAATGTTGACAACGGATGACAGTGGAACTTCTTTTCCATCTTCTATTATGGTTGCACCATATTTGTACGGAATAGCTTTCTCTGACTCGTATGACATTGGGTTTGGCAAGTAGATGCCAAAAGGGGTTATTTGGGTCTTTCGACTGTCATAAGTAACCTCAATTGGTTCCAGCTTGGGGATGTTGGAAATTTTCCCACTGTCGAATGGGATATCCAAGCATTTTGGCTCATTGAGCAGAAGAATTATGGTAAAAACATCCTGTCAATTTTCCCACTGTCGAATGGTTCTTTTGTCCAACAGTTCTTGAATCTCATTCCAGATAAGGAGGCAACCCTGTCGGCTTCTGTAGCATTCTCTGCAAGTTGAGTTATCATAGTGGTTCGGACCAAAGTAGTCAAGTTCGCACAAGCATTTGTGAAATTTGACCAATGATGTTTCAATGTTTTTAATGTCATAAACTACATATTGTCCGGGGCAATCTTGCACCATATTGATTGAGTAAGAATTCAGGTATAACTGGGTTTCCCCCCAGTCCACTTGATCCTAGAGAGTTGCTCGTACGAGGTAGCGCCCTTGGTTATTTTCTAAACATACTTGGCAGCGTTCATAATTGTGAGGTGGTATACGACCGTACCTGCTCTCTATGTAGTGCATCTTGACCAGATCCATTTCGAGCAAGAAAATGTCACAACTTCGGTATCTGTTTGGATTTCCATTTGTTATTTTAACTTGATGCGTGCGTTCATCTTGGTAGATTGGAAGCCACCAATGGTCCAACAGATGTTGAAGAGTTCTTTGTACAAGCGCACAACCTTGATCATTTTCGGAGCAATCCTTGTAGTCTTGATAATTATGCAAGGGAAAAAAATCGAGTCTGACTTGCTTGGCATGTAGTTCTACCAAGCTGGTATTCATTAAATGAATGTCAAAAATCTGAACCATGTTGACTTAATGATCATTCCTTCCATGGTAGTCTTGGATCCATCCTAAATCCATTTGACGCTGGAGGGCTTCTTATACAAAAGCATATCTTTGATTGTATTTTGAGCAAATTAAACAAGCTTTATAGTCGTACAGTGGCAGATTATTGTATTGACTTTGTCTTGAGTGCATTGCAACTAGATTGATATTCGTCGCACGGATATCATGATTTTGAACAATTCCTGGATGTTTGTGAGGCATATTTACTTCACGAATCTGGTGATCTTGGATCTAGCCTAGATACATCTGCTCTTGAAGAGCTGCTTGTACAATGATGCACCCCAGATTATTCTTGGAACAAACGTCGCATTGATGATAGTTGCGAGATGACACATGGCCATATCGCTTTGCCTGTAATGCATTTTTACCAAATTTGTTCCCAGTTGGCGTATGTTGCAGTGAGAATTGGATATCAAGCTATTGAATTAACTTGAATCACAAATCATTAAGTTCACCACCGAGCTTTGATTTATCCAAAGGAAAGGGTAAAGATTGAAGAAAATCCTAAGTGCGCTATGTAACAACACAACTAAGAGATCTAAAGTTTGGGGTTGGTTATACATAGGGAAGGTGTTAGCATCCTAAGTATCTGAAGTACTCTACAAGAACCTCTTGTTAGTATTTGTGTTATGCTAAAGTGCTTGCTAAAGGAACTGTGTTAAGGTAAAGACCTAAGGTATATACAAAGTATGTACAAAGTATGCTCGCCAAGACATCGCATCTCGTGCCTACATATCCTGAAGAGAATGGAATTAGAGCATTTGTAGTTCCCCTCAATAGGGGTGAGGAACACTTGATTATGGTCAAGGTTCCAAGGAAAAAGTAAATGTCTACGGTGAGACACCTACATAGAGTGCGGTGACTCTAAACCTAAGGCTAGGTTAAACGGGAAAGTAGATGTCCATAGCAGAACAACCTACACAAAGTACAGTGAATCTAATCCTAAGGCTAGGATAAAGGGAGAGGGCCTAAGGTTAGGCTGAATATGACATGGCAGTCAACAAGGGGAATCATTTCCTTTGGAATTGGAAACAAACAGGCAAGACATAATAAAGGAGCATAGAGATGAGTCTCAAGTATCAAAACTGAAAGCACAATCCACTAATCGAAAGTTTTTAGGGTTTTTGTTGTTTATAAAGTTTTTTTTTTTTGCATTTTATGAAACGAGAAATAATAAAATATTAGTTGACAAAACGATAAAGCAAAAGCATATAATGATGATCAAGAGTGCAAATGACATGATGATGATGAGCAATAAGTGATGGCATGGTCAAGGTAGGAATTGAAACAATAAGATCTGCAAATATAACCTAGTCTCCAAATGAAGAGATCCAAATTGCAAATCCACAAAGTTAGGAGTCAAAAATTTAGTAGAAAACAAAATCAATGTGATAAAAAAAACCTAAATAATTACTTTTTAAACATAAATTGGAAAGTAAATATTTTTTGGAATTTGAATACTCAACAAATAAAATAAATGATCTATTGTTTCTAACTAATGATAATTAAACTTAAAAAACAAGTAATTAATAAAGGAAACCAAATTATTAACAAGAGAAAGAAAATATATTCTATCGTGATAAAGAAAATTAGTTAAAATACTCCCTATTTTGAATTTTGTTTCTAAAATATAAAATAAAATAAAATAAACAAAATGTGACAAAGGGCTGTAAAAAAACTCACATGATGATGGGCTCAAAGCCCACTCGATAATGCCCAAGAAGAGAAAGAAGAAAGAAAAACTTAATTCTAATTATCCATCAAATAGCTACCATGATAATTGCAAAGGGGAAGAAATGGAAAATGATTTCAGACAAAAACCTAACGCCCAAAACATTCATCATTCTTGATCTGCCTCATCTTTCTCAACCCTCTCCAACTCAAGATTTATTTTCTCTCGAATTTTCCCTATCATCAAATGCAGATCGTCTCACAAATTCTCTCACGATCCTCTCTCTCTCTCTCTCTATGGTTTCACGGATCCCTCTTTCTCACCTCTGTCATTTCGTGTGTCTGTCGTCAATTTCAAAGTAGAAGCACGACTTTGATGGGTTGTTGTTGGTGATGGTTGCTCAAGGTAATTATATGGTGATTGAGGAAATATGGCGGCTTTGTTGTATGCGGATGTGACAAGTTGAACAAAGTGAGTGTGTTATAGTGAATAGTGTTTACAATGGTGGTCGTTAACTCATGGAAGAGGAAGATTAAAGTAAAGACAAGGTTTAGCAGGTGGTGAATATGTAATGGAGGGTGAACAAAGTTAGTTGAAATGGAGGTTTGTGCGCCTCAAATAGGTGATTCTAAAATTTTCTTTTTAAATTCCCTCCTCTGTTTTTCCTTTTTTACATTGTGTATCCATTGAAATTTTATGGCTACTCCTCTTCTTTTTTTTTTATATTCGTAATGCTCTACTTGTTTTTTTTGGTATTATGCCAGTTTCTCTATGATATGTATTAGAAGCATGTGTCATTTTCAGATGTATTTGTGAAACATGGAGGCCATGTGTTTCTGTGGTGATTTTTGTTTTTTTTAAAAGTAACTATTTTCTTTTTATTTGTGTATCAACGAGTTGTTGCTATTATGGTCAAAGTTGCAGAATTTTGTCATTTACGATCGACAGGGTGTAGGGAGCATTAAGCATGGTTGATGATAGCAGGCTCGCAGCAAGTAATTTGGACGGATGGTGCAGGTTTATGGTTGACTGAATTTTGGATTTTGTCTTATTAGTTTGTGTACATGCTGAACATGAAGGGTGGTACGGTTTGTAGCTTTTTGAATTGGCATAATGTGTGAAAGTTGTATGGAGAAAGATTAGTGTAATGGACTCTCATGTAATGAAAATGGGCCTTGATACTACTTTTTTAAAAAAATAATTTATACTACATTTGAATCAAAAATTGAAAAATAAACAAAACTAATGAAATTGAATTTCAAAATAACTATATTAAAATATAAACTAAATTGAAAAATAAACTAAATTAAAATAAATAATATCTTAAGATTAAAAAAATAGATTCTAAAATGGAATGATAAAATGGCTAAAAAATGATTAATGATCAATGAAGTGTTTAACTAAGTAAATGCAAAAAATGGTTGACTTAAAATATGAAATGATCAAAGAATCTGAGGGTAAATTTTGGAGTATGATAGTTTCTCCTATTAAATATCTTCACCGGATGACATGAGTGATGACAATCCTCATGAAATCATGGTGAAAGGTATTTAAATACAGATAACCGAAAATCTTGTACTTCTATGAAATGACATGCTATGCTATGGAAAGAGAAAAACTATGCAAAGCTGACATGCCATGAACTCTAATATGATGAAAATGGTGGGATGATGAAATTCTAAAAATGCAGACAGACACGAAAGCAAACCGGGATAGAAACAACACAATGAGTAACCACTCACTAGGGAGAGGCAGCAGTACTGGAGAAGCAACAGTCATCATCCATGAACGGATTTGGATGGAAAAAGGGTACAACATTTAGAAGATCATTGAATGAGGTGAGGGGAATTCTAGGAAATATATCAGGGACATTGAAACAAACATCAGAAACATTCAAAAAAGCATTGAATACTCTGAAACACAACAACCATCAGAGACATTTAGAAAAGCATTGAGTGAACTCTGAAAACCATCAGAGATATTCAGGAGAACATTGGATAAATTCTAGGACACATCCAGAAAAGCAATGGATGGAGAATGGAAACAGACCTGAAAACATTCAAAAGTTGTTAGCCAAAGTCAAAAACAAATTGAAGACATCTAGAAGAGCCTTAGATGAAGACAAAGATTTTGAAAATACATTCAAAACATTTAGAAAAGCATTAAATGTATGGGAAAATATTTTGAAGACATATTTGGAAGAACGTCAAATAAGTAGCAAGGGAGTTCTGGAAGAACATCAGAACAAAAATACATATCTAGAAAAGCATCAGATAGGTACAAATGAGTTTCTGGAAAAACATCAGAACGAAAGTCATATCCGGAAAAGCATCAGATAGACACAACAGGAGTTCTGGAAGAACATCATAACAAAAGTCATATCCGGAAAAGCGTCAGGTAGACACAAAGGAGTTCTAGAAGAACATCAGAACAAAAGTCATATTCGAAAAAGCATCAGATAGGCACAAAGGAGTTTTGGAAGAACATCAGAACAAAAGTCATATCCAGAAACGCATCAGATAGACATAAAAGGAGTTCTGGAAGAACATCAGAACAAAAGTCATATCTAGAAAAACCTTGGAAAGATTCTGGAAAAGTATCATAATCAAAGGGAATATCTGGAAAAACATCAGATAAGTTCTGGAAGAACATTAGAACAAAGACTCAATATGGAAAAACATCATATAAGTTCTGGAAGAACATCAGAACAAAGACTCAATCTGGAAAAACATCAGAGAGAGAGAGAGAGAGAGAAACAAATCTAGAAAAACCTCAAAAAGATTCTAGAAAAGCAATAAGAAACAAAAGGAATATCTGGAAAAACATCATATAGGTTCTGGAAGAACGTCAAAACAAAAGACTCAATCTAGGAGAACATCAGAGAGACAAACATATCCGGTAAAACCTTTGATGGATTCTGGAAAATCATCAGAATCAAAAGGAATTATCTAGAAAAACATTAGATAAGTTCTGGAAGAACATCAGAACAAAGACTCAATCTGGAAAAACATCAGAGAGAAAAACATAGGTGACATCCAAGAATGGCATTAGACAAAAAGACACTAGTCATCCAATACTGGCTTTGAATGAAAGGTATAAACACAATATCAGAGAAATGGTATTGGATTGAGATAGGAAGAGACATATCCGAAAAAACAATCAGATAAGAAATGTCATATCTGGAAGAACATCAGATAGACATGACAAAATCTGTTTGGTAGGTGCCAAGTGAGTTGGACTTTAACCATAAGGTAAGGCATGGATAACAACACGACCTTGGGAGAAATGAAAATGAGGATGAAACACTCATGATATGCATATGGTATATGAATTATGCATATGATATATGATCAAATGTAAATGCAGATGTCGATGACACGACTCGACTCTTTTGGTGAGATGACAAGACTAGAGGCATGATTCCTCAACATGGAGATCAATGTCATTATAATTGAGGACTAGAGATGCCACAACTGAACATATCTCTTCCAGACTGATAAATTGTTCCAAGTTAATGATCCTTGTAGGAAGGATGGAGATCTTCTTGGGAATTCTTCAAGTAAACTGCCCTAGATTAGCTGATTGTTATACATGAGCTGATAATTGCTTTAGCTTATCTGATTCTTGAAAATGACTGCTTTACTGTGCCCTCAGAAGGCTTGCCTCAGTCTAAGTTTTTGAAAGGTCTTCTAGATAAACCAATTCTGAGAAGGACTTGCCCCTGATAGGATCACCGACCAAGTTTCTTAACTGTTTGAAAATTTCTTGAGAGGAAAGCCAGTTTGCAAACAAAAGTGTTCATACGAACATGGTAATGCAAAGTTCATGCAACCTTTGAAATCAAAATCACTTTTGAAATATGCAAAGTATAATAGTTTCATATCAGAACACGGAGGTTCAAAACACTCAAAGTGTAAAGCAATGTGTAATGCCAAAATAATTGATTTGCAAAAATCTTTTGGAGTCAGCTTATGCAACCTTGTTGTAGTATGCTTTCAAAATAACTTTGCTTCAGTTAGGTGTTTTGAGGGTTGAAACATGGTCTGGTTCACGGTTTAAGAAACAAAGGATAAAGGCTCAAAGTTTATTTATTCCCGCCCAATCTACATGTTGATCTTCAGTCTTATGCTCAGTTAACTCATATTATTCGTCAGGTTCCCGTAGGTTGGAAATTGCACTGATGATAGCCATGATGATGGTTTAAAAGTCAAGGGACATTTGAAAAGGCAGTCATTACTTCCCTAAAACATTTGGTTGTTTTGACATTGAGGATTTTCAGGGTAAAGGGTTTAAAGATCTCCTCTTTTTTATTATCCCTAACTTTTGCATGAACTGTTTCTTACGAAGATTACAGTCAGCGAGATGCCCTAGTTTTGCCTAAGCCTCCTTCATAGGTTTTGACTTAGTGGGCCTTTTATATTTCTTTTTTGAAATAAAGAGAGTGATTGTCTGGCTTAATGATTACGGTGAACCATCAATGGCTTTTATCTTGAAAAACATCTTCAACACGTGATTGTTGTGTGAAGGGAGAATTGTGGATGCAACCATTATATGAAAGGTGTCTTGCATGAACACACAACCAAGTTAACTGTGAACTACCCTGCCCCAGGTTCAGATTTTGAGTTTTTTGTAAAGAAAGAAAACTCCTACTTCTAGGCTCAAAGGGGTTGAAACGGGAATAACTTCCTTATTTCACCAGTGTTTGGGGGATTGAAACAATGTCTTACATCATCAAAAAAGTTTGATTGAAAGCGTACCAACAACAGTTATGGGTACAATGTTTTCGTCATCCTCCCTCAAATATTTTCATAATCAAAAGTTTGGACAAGTAAATATTTGAAAGATAAAGCATAAAAGTGCAAATAATAGACAAAATGAATTGAAATCAAAAGTTGCAATGCTCATTTCATTAATACGAAAGTAAAAACACTAATTAAAGGCAAACAAATTATACAAAATCAAGGAGAGTACAAACAACGAGAAACAAAAGGCTTAGTGACTAATCAATAACAAAGGTGACTTGCCTTGTCTGAAACACTGGCTTTTAGGAAGATAGTCTGCTGAAGTCGACTGAAGCTTCACTTTTGATGCACGGGCAAGGGATTGTTCCTGAAATTCGGATGTTATCCTTAAAATCAAGGATTCCAGTTTTAATCAACTCACACACATTGGCTTTTAATGCATAACAATTCTCCAAGTTGTGGCCTGGGGCGCCCTCATGAAATGCACAGTGGAGATCAGAGTCTTTGTAGTGGTCAATCCTGGTTGGACCAGGTCAGAATAAAGTTATATGTATGTCATGGGAATAGGATCAAATTGATTCCTATTCTGATACTGGTTATGTTCAACAGTTGGACATTGAGGAATCTGAGTTGGCCGTAAAGCAGCAACAGCAGCAACAACATGATGATCAACATACTGAGGTCTAGGACGAGGTCTTCTCATATCAGTCATGACAACATTGGTCAGATCTTCTCTCTTCTTATGGAAGGTCCCAAAGGATTTCTTCGCACCATTGGAAGATTAAGCAGCCTTAGATACTTTACCATTTTTCATACCTTCCAATCTCTGGCCAATAGTTACTAGATCTATAAATCTTGAGGAGACACTCCCAATCATCTTATCCCAATAGAAATGTGAAAGAGTGTCCATGAACATTCCAGTCAGCTCCTTCCCCGCTAGAGGAGGTTCAACTTGGGAAGCTAACTCTCTCCACCGCTGAGCATATTCCTTGAATGACTCTCTCTCATTCTGAGACATATTTTGGAGTTGACGGTGATCTGGAGCCATGTCAAGATTTTATTTATACTATTTCATAAAAGCATTGGCGAGATCTTGGAAGCGGTGGACACTGTTTTGTCCTAAGTTCATATACCACTTGAGAGAGGCGACACTCAAACTGTCTTGAAAGTAGTGGATGAGCAGCTTCTGATTGTTGGTATAAGCAGTCATCCTTCGGAAGTACATGACTAGATGAGCTCTTAGGAAAGAGTGACCCTTGTACTTTACGAACTTGGGAGTTTTGAACTTATCAGGCATAACAAGGCCAGAAACTAGGCCCATGTTGTTTCTATCCACGTTAAAGAAATCAACACCCTCAATGGATTAGAGTCTCTTATCTATGATCTGAAGCTGTTCACGGACAACTTTAGGCTTAACAAAATCTTCATGGTCTTCATCTTGAGAACTGGAAACATTGTACTCATAGATAGGGTTCTCAAAGGGAGCTCGGACAGTCTAAGTAATAGTGTAGACCACAGGTATGGGCTTAGCGAAAATAGGAGCTTGAAAAACTGGTCTACCAGTCTGACCAATCATAGTAGTAGATGCAAAAGGTGGAGAGTAGTTGTGAGGTAAACCAAACTCTAGCCAAGTTGAAGGTGGCATTTGAATAGGTGGAGGATTACCGCTTGAAACTTCCTGAATGACAGTCCTTTGAGGTGGCTCTCCTCTGACAATCAGGACTTGAAGCATCTCGGTGAGCTTGGTCATGCCTGATTTTAAATCATCGACCTCCATTCAGATTTCTGCATTGTATACTTCTTGCTTTGACATTCTGTGTCTGTAGTTAGCTCTAGTATGGTATCGGTGTCGAGGAATCAGCTTGAGAATTCACAGGTACACTAGAAGATAGAGACAACTGGATATGAGTCACTCGACAGACAAATGATTTGCAATAGATCATGCAAAAATGCAGATGATATGCAATGCGATGCGAGACAAAATGCAAAACACACATAACAGGACCAAAGGTCCGATATCACAGCATGGAATCTAGGTGAAGAACCAACCACAGGGTGTGTACTAGGGGTAAAGCACCTGCACAACGGGTTCTAACAAAGTTCCCAGAATTATTGACCCATCTTTCGGATATTATCGACACACCAACTACTTGGAAATTAATAATATTCTCAAGAGAGTCTCGTCTGAGTGTAGTATCGTGTATCAACTACTTCGGGACTACTCCCTCACAGGCTAAACTGTCTTGGAAGTAGTGGATTAGTAGCTGCTGGTTTTCTGTCTGGGTAGACATCTTTCGAGCATACATTATCAGATGAATCTGAGGGCAAGAATTACCTTTGTATTTTTTAAAGTCGGGCACCTTGAATTTGTATGGTATTTTCATATTAGGGACCAAATAGAGGTCAGCGGCATCTTTGTCGAACAAGTCCTGTCCGCGAATAGCATGCAGTTCTTTCTGTATTTCTAAGAACTGTTCTTGGAATTCATTCATTCTTTCATATACTTCTTCATGATTATCGGAAGCATTCTAAAGAATTTGTTCCTTTGGTATAACATGTATCACGGGTTGTGGTATAAACATCATTGCAGTAACTCTTGGTGCTTCAGTGACCTGAAGTTTGTAACCTTTAGGTACGGGAGTTTCTGTCATAGCCCTTGTGTCTTCATTCACCTGAAGTTTGTAACCTTCAGGTCTGGAGGTTCTTTCTATGGCTTCTAGATCTTCAGTGACTGGTGGTATGTATCTTTCAGGTATAAAATAGAAAGGCATGCCCCAGGGAAAACCTTTAGGCATATTGTACTGAGGAAGACTGGTGGGTATCTCAAATGTTGGTGTAGACACAATATCTGAGATTAACATCCTTTGAGCGAGTTGATCATGAGCTGCTGCCAGGGATTCAATCATGTTGTTGAGTTTTTCCATTCCTTCTTTTAGAATAGTGACCTCCTCTCTCAACTCTCTATTCTCTTCCTAAAGATCGTCAATTTTCTTCTGGCAATTGACCCGAGTATTGTATGAATGAGACATTTTGACTCTACACACGTGTCAGAATCTATGACAAAGATGTGTAATGCAAGAATGATGAATGATATGCAGAGAAATGAGAATGACTTTTTTGTTTCGTTTTCAAATGAACTTTTAACAATTATGTTGCAAATATCATACAACGATGGAAACATTTTATTGAAATCAAAGGAATACAATATCTTACAGGGAAAAGTACATTATTTTACAAAGTACAAGGAGGAAAACTAGGCCTATGAATTCTAGGGATTTCCTGACGAAGGTCCAGATGCTGGTTGCTGACTCCCTTTTCTCTTTTTTGATCGGGCCCCTTCATTCGTTGTCAGGTTAATGATCCTTTTCCAAGTGAAAGGAGAGAGTAGGTTTCTCCCTTCTCTTGACTTTCTATAGCATGCCGCTCTAATATCTCAATTAGAGCATCCTTCTCTCTTAATAGTTCTTGGACCTTTGTGTATTCCAAGCTAACGATCTGGTACTTATTCTTCCAAGAGTTCTTCTCGTGTTGGAACTTGTTGAAAGCGACTTGAAGTTTTTCTGTGTCATTCATGAAGTAGAGAATAGACTCTTTCAGGGGGAAAAATTCCTGACGAGGGTAAGGAATCTTCAATTTGATGGCTCTGGTTTGCACCCATCGGAGATAAGGCTCTGCAGAGACGCAGTTTGGCCTTCCCAAAGACTCTCTTCCTTTTCTATGAACATGCTGCCAGGCATGCACAATTTCTATCTTAAGTGTTCTGTCATTTTCCCCTTCCTTGAAGAAAAAACCTTCTAGATGAATTTTATATGGTATGTCCTTCATTAGGTATTTGAGCTGACAACGAGCTAACACTGGATGATAATTGATCCCTCCTTTGGTACCAATGAGAGGCACATTGGGGAAACTTCCACATTTATCAATGATTTTTATTCTGTTATAGACCCGATTGTATCAATCTATGTCAGAATGGGTGAGAGACATAATCTTTTGCGACCATCGCATACTACTCTTGGGGTTCCAAAAACTAGCAGATTTGGATAAGTGGGAAATAAACCATTTGTAGAGTAATGGTACACAGTATGTAATCATCCTTCCGCTGTACAAATTCCTTAAATGTACCAAGTGATAAGCATCTACGAACAAAGTTGGGATTGGATTCCCGATTAAGAATATCTTGAAAGCATTGATATCAACGAAGTTGTCAATGTTGGGAAAGAGGAATAACTCATAAATGAGCAGAACAAAGACATCCTCGAAATTAGTTATGTTTCCTATGCTGGCAAAGTATATGGCTTTTTCCATCAGAAATTTAGCTGGTAAACCCTGAATTTCTCCTTTGGTGGTCATGTGAGCTTGGATATATGACTCTTCCAAAGAGGTGGCTTTTGCAATGGTTTGATCTTTGGGAATTTCTTCCAGTCCAAAAAATGGATCTTGACCAGTGATAGGTAGATCAATCAGATGAGAGTACTCCTCCAATGTTGGTGTGAGCTGATAATCTGGAAACGTGAAGCAGTGGTATACTGGATCGTAGAACTGAACCAATGTAGACAGGATTCCTTCCACCATATTAATTTTTAGAAGAGACAACAACCCTCCGTGCTTAGCTCTGAAAGCCTTTGGATTAGTAATCAACCTTCCCAATTTCCTCAGGTCTTCCAGTTTTGGGATTTTGAAAGTGTACGTGTGTGTTTTTCTTCTACCAAAATCCATAGCAAAAATTTTGATATTTGCAATAATTGTTTTAGCTCTTTTAGAAAAATATTTTTTTAGTTAGGTTATTTTTAGGAATGAATGAAAGGAATGAATGCATGAATGCAACAAACAAAAACATTTGAAAACATGGGTTTAAAGGTTCATCGTCACGAGCATGGAGCCATGGATATACCCATCCCCAAGGTGTGTACTAGGATTCAATTTTGTACCTGTAGAACGGGTTCTAACAAAGTTCCCAAAATCACCGACCCCTCTTAAGAATATTACCAGCAAACCAACTGACTCATGAGAGTTGTAATATCCCTAGGATGAATCTCCATTGATTGTAGTATCGCGTATCAACTATTCCCGATAGTCACTGCACTACCTAATGGTCAAGTGGTTAAATGCTTACTAATCCTCAGTTTCAAGGGTGCCCAGTAGAAAAGTAATGTTTTCACGACTTTCTCGTTCAACATCAATAATTCCAAAAGGGTACCTCTACTGATTCAATGGACTTTCAAGTCAAATTGGTCGGGAATCACTCCCTATAAGTCTTCTTGAGTCTTCCACCTCCTATCTTAAAGGTGCTCTCTGACTCACCACATGCGTATTAATCGCATTCCCAAGTAATAGTAATTTAAACAAGTATAGCAGATAAGAAGATAATATGACAGCAAATGATATAAAATGAGAAAGCAAATAAACAGTAAAAAAAGTAATGCAAGGCTTAACCCTCTTAGGGGATGGGAAAGTCCCCAGTGAAATCGCCATTTTTCTGTTGTAGTCGGTTTTTGTGGCACAACAACTACCGCTCCTGGTGCTACTTTATGATTTCTATATTTATCCTATGAAGCTTAAAAGGAAGAGAAAGATATCTTAAACTAACCCTGCACGCAAGTGTTTTCCCTACAAATGCGGAGAGATCTGGAATCGGAGGTTAGTTATACAAAGGGAAGCTATTAACACCCAGAGTATCTATAGTAATATATAGGAACCTTCATTTACATCTGTTTTTACTATTTGAAGTACTTTCTTGAGTCTATTTGTTGTCAGGTGGGGAAAGTTTCTCCTTTGGGAGGTTGAAGAAATCTTTTTGTTATTTTAGGATTTTCTATTGTTTTTGGAAAGGTATTTGAACCTAATTTTTTTTATTAGTGTGCTCGCTAAGATTTCACAATCTTATGCCTACGTATTCTAAAAAAGGAAACTGAGAAATCAGAGCGCTCATAGTTCCTCCTATTCTATGGGAGGAAAAATGTTTGGTGTCTTTTTCAAAGCCTAATATTTAAGCTAAAAGTGTTTATGTCTTGTTCAAAGCCCAAGATTGAAGCTAAAAGAGTTTTTGTGTCTTGTTAAAAGCCCAAGATTGAAGCTAAAGGAGTTTTTGTGTCTTGTTCAAAGCCCAAGATATTTAAGAGAGAATTTGTCATCTCGAAAGGGAGTATCTCACTTATTCATCACAATTAATGAGGTTTTGTTCATAAGGGAAGTTGCTTTAACTGGGAAATGTGGAATCCAGCAATGCCACATCTTCCTTTATAAGAGAATTGAAATGTCATGAAGGAAGAAGCTTTAACTCAGTGTAGAGCAATGCCACTTGTTCCTTTATGAAT
The DNA here is from genome assembly GCA_963859935.3 of Lathyrus sativus. NCBI lineage: Eukaryota > Viridiplantae > Streptophyta > Magnoliopsida > Fabales > Fabaceae > Lathyrus > Lathyrus sativus. The sequence continues at coordinate 452,247,438 of OZ012736.1, read as the reverse complement.
CTTTGCATGCTAAGAGAGGGACATTAGATTGGATGTGTTCCAGAGGCTTTCCACTTACATCACTTAGATGAAAGAGAACTTTGGCCATGATAAAGGAGGGACTCCAGCTTGGATTTTGAATCAACAAGTGTGCCACTTACATCACTTATCTGGAAAAGGGTTTACTTATTTGTTTTGAAATGTGATGTATAGAGGAAATACCCTCATACATAGAGGACTCAGAGTCTCATCTATAGGGATGTTGAATTTTGTGCCTTGATCAAAGCCCAAGGTTGAAGCTAAAAAAAGGGATTGAAAACTGACTCAACTAGGGGAGTATTATATATGTCTTGTACAAAGCCCAATATTGAGGCTGATTGGGGAAAATCCTTATATGAAGCCTAAGAGGAGACTGAGGGAATTTAAGTGGAGACTGACTCTTGTTAAAAAAATTAAATCCAAGAGTAGGATCCAACTGCTTTGAGGAATCAAAAGAAAAACTGACTCCTGTTGGAAATTAGAGAAGAGTTGGATTTGTTGAACTGCCATAAAGGCTTTGATTCTTTTGGGGATTTGTTGATTGTAACCTGACCCTTATTGGGGATTTAAGGTGGAAGTCAAGCCTTGTTGAGGATCAGATGAGACTCAAACGGTGATTTTGAATGTTTTAAAGGTTTTGACTCTCCTAGAAATTAGTGTAGGGATGACTAGGGTCTATCATGTGCTTCTAGGAAGCTTGAGGGTCCTTGTATTAAGCCCAAGATGAGGCTAGAGATGCTTCTAGGAAGCCTGTGGATCCTTGTACTAAGCCCAAGAGGAGGCTGGGGAGTTTAGATTGTCTAAGTCTTAAGAAGAGTTCAAGAAAGGTTTCACTGAGAAATAATGCTTTCTTTGTTGAACTGTTCCAAGATTAAAGGGGTTAATGAAGAGGTTTCATTGGGAAATAATCCTCTCTTTATTAAATTTTTTCAAGGTTGAATCAATTGAACAAATCCCAAGAGAAGGCTTACTGTATTGGAAATGAGAACTCATTTGTACAGGGGAAACAAGTTATTTGGACTAAGTTGTACTGATTGACAAGGATCCTATTGTTTGAACTAGTCTAAAATAAGGATGATTAAAATGTTAAGAGAAACTTAACAAGATATGTACAAGCATATATACAGAGATATGAACAAGTATATAAACAAGTATGAATTGAATTGAAAAGGGTGGTGGGTCTTATACTTTGCTTAGAGGCCCAAATGTACTGTGATTGATTAGATGTTTTCTTCAAGACTAGGTTAGAGTTTTGAGAAATTGAAGAAAGTTTTGACTTTAAAGATGACGTGATCTTTAAGTAAACAAAGGTGTTGGGTCTTACCCTCTAGATAGAGGCCCATGAGTTTTATTTGTATCCAGTACAAAGCCCAGGATGAATAAAGCTAAAAGGTTTTCTATTTACAAAATGTGTTGGATCTTACACTCTAATAGAGGCCCATGGTTATTGAAAATATAGTTTATATACAGAGAGATGAGACTTACACTCCTAGCAGAGGCCCAAATGATTTTAAAAACAAGGTTTATGTACAGAGATATGGGACTTACACTCCTAGCAGAGGACCAGATGATTTTGAAAACAATTATCGCACCGTGATTTTGAAAAGCGCAATGAGACTTATACTATAGCAGAGGCCCGTAAAATATTTTATTTACAAAGAGGGTTAGGTCTTACACTCTAATAAAGGTCCATGGTGTATTCGAAATAAAGTTTTGAAAGATTAAATCAAAAGGGAAACCCTTATTTTATTTTATTTTGCATTTTTAAAAGGAAAAAAATAATTAAAAATGATGAAAAATATCAAATAAATTCAAAAATCAAGTTATGAGTCATGGTTAGGGTTTGGAAAATAAGGTTTTGTTCACATGATATTGGTTTTGAAAAATCAAGAAAAAAAATTATTTAAAATGCTTAAAACAAATTAAAATAAAATTCTTTAAAATACTTAAAAATATATCAAATAAAAATATTTTTTTGATTTTTTTGTGTGGAATAAAATATTTAAATATGTGAAGGATTTATGTTTAACAAATCATTTGAAAATGATTAAAATTGAGAGAGAAATTAATTTTTGAAGATAACTAACAAAATAATTAAAATATTCAAAAAATTCAAATATTTGAAAAAAGGCGCCAACGGCTCCTTCTTCTTCCTTGTGTCTCCCTCCATGGCCATTTTGTAAGAGCTCACTTATCTATCTTATTACACAATGAAATCAAATGATGTAAACATGGATTTTGTTCGTTTTTTGACAAGGACATGATGGTGGCAATTAATTTCATTTGTTTTAAGTGTGGAGAGAGTTATCACGCATGAACACAGAAACCCTAGAATTTGCAAAAACTACCATGAAATTCTATACATGATTGGAACATAGCAATTGGTTGACGGGAAACACTCTATGAACTATCATAAACATGTTGGTAACTTGAAAATAAATTTATGATGCATGGATCATAGAGTTTGAGAGCTTGGGGCTTACCTGTGCAAGAGGAAATCAAACTTTGATGTAAAAGTGTTACAGATGCCAAGTGATGATATGGATAGCTTCCTTGGACCTAAAGGAGTGTGTTGAGATGCTTGGAAGGGAAAGAGAACCTCTATATTGGTGGGCTCCAATCCAACTGCAGGTGGCTTGGGGTGAGATATGAACTTGATGAATCTGGTGTTAAAGATGTTGTTCAAGGGTTTGGATCACTCATATATGATGTATGTGGGGTGTTAGAACCATTGGTTTAAGTTGAATTGCTCCCTATTTGCAAAATTCGATTCTCACACCTCATGAACTTGAAAATTTGGAATGATGAGTGAAATGGTGGAAAACAAGTGTTGTTATATTTTGGTGTGTTTCAAATGATCAGAAATGAGCTCTATTTATAGGAGAGCAAAATTTTTTGGGGAGGAATAGTGAATGGATGAGGGAGCATGCTATTATCCAATGGATTTTTTCATGTAGTCAAAGTCTCCTCCTATCATAGCTAGGCATTGACTACAATTCAATTTTGCAGGTTTGAACACTCATGGTTTTGGACAGAGTCTTGGCTGGTTTGTACTTGATTCGTGCCACCTCAATGATCACATTAATACTTGATGCCAAAGTTGAAATTCAAGGTTCATGCCATGATGGATTTGCACATTCTAGGATAGATATTTGACCCCTTGTGTTACGGTTTAGATTCCTTCATCATTTGTGTTGATATTAGACAGAAATTCAATAATGCAAGTGTCAAAAATTGGCTTGAAAATCATGGGATGTAAGTTATGTGCCAAATGCTGTCAAAAAATAGTTTGCATCAAGGCATGTTGTGAGGTTCATAACTTCTTGATCAACCTGAATCAATGGATATTCTTGTACTCTTTGGAAAGCTTGTATATCATACTTCAACTTTGATTTTTACATTTGGTCTTGGTTCATCTTGGATCATAATGAAAAATGCCTCCAAAGTTGGGGGAAACATGAGGCAGATTCTACCTAAAAATTTCTAAGTGTCAAAGTTCAAAATCTCATAAAACCCTAACTTTAATGCTTCATATCTCAAAAACTAGGCATTTTTGGGGGGTACTTCTGCTTTGAAATCTTGTTGTATGTAATAAGATCTGTCATTTGAGCTTTGGATGGGAGAAAATGGTTGGTTGGACCACAAGTTATGGCCTTGCAAAGTTGGGTAAAAATCAAGTTCTTTCCATAACTTAGTGAAATTTCAAGTTTCTCAAGGTTGCCCTTTTTGCAAGTAACCTCACTTTTCTTGATTTTTCTTGAATGATCATGATCCAAATCATAAGTTAACATTGTTCTTGACTTAAAGAGGCCATGTTTGCCAAAAAATCTCAAAAGTCAAACTTGGTTTTGATAACAGTTGACTTTTTACATTAGATGTAACTTGAACTTTGTGATCCATTATGAAGTTAATTCCTTGGGCTAAATTGAACCTAATGGATGTATTCCAAAGCTATCTTTTAGTGTCTTGAATCATGTCCCAAGATTTGAGATCATGCCTTGGTCAAAAGTCAAAGGTATGATTGACTTTTTCTCAAGAACCCTAGTTTGTGGTCCAGATGAATTTGAATCCTTGTATTGCTTATGAATGAAGTTCTTTTAATCAATCTAATCTTTTGAATGTATCTATATGATTTATTTGAGGTCCTTAAATCATATCTTGAGGTCTTGGATCTTGCCTTACTTCAAAAGTCAACCTATGGGTTGAATTAGGTCAAAACCCTAATTCTTGATTTTTGATAGATGCAAACCCCTGAGACTATTTTGAACTTATGAATAGACTCATGAGGTTATTTTGAGCTTCGTGAATCATGTATTGAAGTATTAGCTCATGCCCAGATGAAAATTTCTCTTTGGAAGCCTTGGTCGATCAAAATCCTAATTTGGTGAACTGATGGTCTTGAGGTTTGATTAACTTGGAATGACGCAATATAGTGTTAAATTCTTGATGGGGAGGATCTCTTGATCCTTCATGAATGTTTGAGAGGCTTGACCAGTTGAAGATCATGTAAATTCTTGATTGATCCCTTGCCTGAATGCTCTGAGGTGGCTCAAAACCTTGATCCTTGGTTAAGGTGAATACTCAACAATCTTTGAGAAGATTGGTGAGGTATGAAAATACATCCATATTATGGTGATGATTTTCACAATGGTGTGAAGTCTTATGGTTAAAATTTAGGGTGTGACAGGTTCTTAAACAAATGAATTGTGCTACAAAAGTAGGTAATTCATTGGTTTAGAAAAAGATCATATGCTTCCAAAAGGAGGTATGATCACTTTCATCTATTCCTTTTTGCTTAGCACAAACTCTCATAGAAGATAGAAAAATGAGAGTTTATGTGAGTGATTCAAAGACAGAAATCATAGTCCTAAGTCTTCCTTTATAAATATTTTAATTAATCCAAAATCATTTCAAACAAATTAATCATCATATTAGATAATTGACGAATTTAGTACTCCTAAACGATCCTCAGTGGAACAATACTTTTATACTATCATTTAGGTTCTTTTTATGATCCATGGCCACTTTTTGGTTTATCCCTTAATCTATGTTAACCATACATTTTTAAACTTCCCCCATAAACATAATATTATATATGAACTCATATGTCTCAACCCCCCTTCCCTTAAACAAAGCGATGTCACAGAAAGAAAAAAATGTCATTTATTTGAAGTTGTTTGATATCCCATATTTAAAATAAATGTTCCAACCTCTTATTAGGTAGGTAAAGTCCTTACTTATGAGAAGTTGTCTACAAATAAGTTATATTTTGTTGTAACAAACGATACCAATTAACAAATAAATCTTTGAGAAACGGAGTTTCTTGATGAACAATGAAATGTTTAGGTTAACACACACACACACGCAGAGAGAGAGAGAGAGAGAGAGAGAGAGAGAGAGAGAGAGAGAGAGAGAGAGAGAGAGAGAAAGAAGAAGAAAGAAGGAGAATAGTATTGGGCAAACAATTTTTCTATTCACTTAGGGTACAGATGATTACAAGTGAATAACAACTACTAGCCTTTCTCAACAACCTAAGAGAACTAGCATATTTATAGGATACTAAGCTAACTTAAACAACAAGCTAACCTAAACAATTGGATCCAAAAAAAGGCCCAATTCAACATTATATACTAGAACTAACTTCGACTACAACATGTAACACTTTGACGTCAGCATGTGAACCAGCTTCGACTTCATGTTTGTCTCTTGTGAAAACATGAAAAATATCCCTGCTAATAACATCCCAGTCGACAACATTAGAGTTAGATCAAATATCTCACAAATCTCCACCTTAGAGCAAACTCTACAATAATATGGAATAATCTAGCTTTTATCATGCAGCTTTATCAACTGCATACAGTGGAAAAACTTGCAGCTCAGTAATGTCTTGATGATCATACCAGCAGCATTGTCATCAGTCGAAACCTTTAGCACTTGGACTTCTCTATGCTCGAATGTCTCTCTGACGAAGTGCAACCTTACATCGATGTGCTTGGTTGCTCATGATAGGATGAGTTCTTTGATAGGTGTATTACACTTTGACTATCACATTTAACAGTGATAACTCGACCTTGAAGTTTTAGCTCCTTTGAAAAACCTTCAAGCCACAATGCTTCTTTCACAGCTTCAGTGAGGGCAATATATTATGCTATAATGGTTGGTAAGGCAACAGCCTTCTGAAGTGTCGCTTTCCAACTAATTATTGTGTCGAACAAAGTGAACACATATCCAAAAATAGATTTTATGGAATCCATACAACCTGCATAATCAGAATCGACATATCCTTCGATTTTGACTTTGTTATCATCACCACACGCTCCACCATAAATCAAGACTCTATTTAGAGACCCGTTTATGTACCTAAGAATCCATTTCAAAGCTTGCCAGTGCGCCTTTCTAGGATTGGCGATATACCTGCTCACAAGGCTCATTCCATACGTTATGTTTGGCCCTGTATAGACCATAGTAGGCATCAAAGAACCTACTGTACTAGCATATGGAATGCTACTCATATAAATTCTTTCAGCTTTAGTACTCGGATTTTTAGTAGTACTAAGCTTAAACTAAGGATTTGTCGGAGTCACAACAGGCTTTGAATTCGACAAACCAAACTTGTTGAGAATCTTCCGTAGGTATGTCTCTTGAGACAAGCTTAATTTTGACTGCTTTCTATCTCTCCTGATTTCAATCCCAATAATCCTAGTGGCAACTCCTGGTTCTTTCATTTCGAACTTCTTACTGAGTTCATCCTTCACCTCTATTTCATCCTCGACATTGTTTCTAGCTATGAGGATATCATCCACATAAAGCAACAAAATAACAAGTGAGATTCTAGGTCGAAATCTGAAGTAAACACAGTGATCGAACTAGCTTCAGGTGAAACTTATGTGTTCCATGAACTTGTAGAATCTCCTGTTCCACTGTCGAGGAGATTGTTTCAAGTCATACAAAGACATATTCAGCTTGCACACATAATCTTCCTTATCCTTTTCTACATACCCTTCAGGTTACCGCATCAGGATTGTTTCATCTAGATCACCATACAGAAAGGTTGTCTTCACATTCATTTGTTCAAGTTCCAGGTCGAGCTTCGCCACCATTGCTAACAACATTCTAATGGATCTATGCTTTACAATAGGTGAGAACACATCATTGAAGTCGACACCTTCTTTTTAACTGAACCCTCTAGCAACCAACCTTTCCTTAAAATGCTTCGACCTCACTCCTTTGATTCCTTCCTTGACCTTGAAAATCCACTTGCAATTGACTAACCTGGCTCCTGGAGCTTTCTCAATCAGCTCCCAAGTGTTATTATCATGAAGAGATTTCATCTCGTCATCCATGGATTTTCGTCATTCGGTCTTATTTTGACTCCTTATTACTTCCTTGTAGTCTCTAGGTTCTTCCTCAAGTACCTCACTTGTAGAGATTAAGGCAAAAGCTACAAGATCTGCATAACCAAACCTCTAAGGTGGCTTGATGACTCTTCTCGACCTATCTCTTGCCAGTAGGTAGTCATCGACAGTTTCCTCAGTCTCTTCAGCATCTTTCTCTTTTTCTTCGACTTCATATGGGTTATGCACTTCAGCATCATTACGCTCCACCTCAGCAGGAATCTCTACTTGTTCTAGCTCCTCTTCAGAGATTTTTGCACTTCTACTAACATCGCTATTTTTCTTGAACGCCATCTTGACTTCATTGAAAACTACATCACGACTTGTGATACATCTTCCGTAACCTGGTTCTAGGCACCACAACCTATAGCCTTTGACTCTCTCAGGATATCCAAGGAACATGCATCTCAGAGCTCTAGGTTCGAGCTTGTTTTTCATAATGTGAGCATAGGCTAAACAACCAAATACTCTCAGTTTTTCAAGATCTGGTGGTTGACCCGACAAACTTCTTCAGGTGTCTTCATTTCCTAGGCAGTCGAGGCACGTCTATTTATCAGATAAGTTGCTGTCGAAACAGCCTCCGCCCAGAACACCTTCTTCAATATAGCACTAGCCAACATACATCTAACCCTTTCAAGGAGTGTTCGATTGAATTTCTCAGCTAAGCCATTTTGTTGAGGAGTACCTGCTATAGTCTTATACCTTGCAATCCCAGACTCGAAATAGTAGCTGTCGAAAGCTTCATTGCAAAACTCAAGGCCATTATCGGTTCTCAGCCTCTTTACCTTTCTGCTAGTTTAAGTTTCGACCAAAACCTTCCAACTTTTGAAATTCTCAAAAGTTTAATCCTTAGTCTTCTGAATAAACACCCATAACTTTCTGGAATAGTCATCAACTATGGATAGAAAATACCTTGCACCTGAATGTGAAGGATTCTTTACAGGCTCCCAAAGATCAACATGAATATATTCAAGGGATCCATGTGTTCTTTGTTTACCTTTGTTAAACTTCACTCTACAGGATTTTCCAAATACATAAGGTTCACAAAACTCCAGCTTCTCAACTTTGTCACCACCTAGCAGGTTCTGTTTCCCCAGTTTGACCAGGCCTCTTTCACTGATATGGCCCAATCTCATGTGCCATAATTATGTCTTTGACACAGGTTTCATGAATGCAAAATCTGTTGAACCACTTACAACCTCAGCCTCAAGGGTATACAAACCTTGTTTCTTCACGCCTCTCAAGACTTCCTTCGACCTCTTCATGACTTTCAAGATACCTTGCTCTCCTTTAAAGACATATCCTCTCTTGTTGAATTCACCAAGAGAAATCAAATTCCTTTTAAGATCAGGTACATACCTAACACCAGTCAATAGCCTTATTGACTCACCATGGAGCTTGAATCTCACAAATCCAATACCCGCAAATTTTCAAGCTTTATTGTTTCCCAAATAATTATTCCATATTATTTCAACTATTTATTTAATATTTCAACTATTTAATAGTATTTTATATTATTCGAGCTATTTCTAGAATATTATTGGATTCAAGCTCCATGATGAGTCAATAAGGTTGTTGGGAAACAACAAAGCTTGTAAAATTGTAGGTATTGGATCTGTGAGGTTCAAGCTCCATGATGAGTCAATAAGACTATTGACTGATGTTAGGTATGTACCTGATCTTAAGAGAAATTTGATTTCTCTTGGTGAATTTGACAAGAAAGGATATGTCTTCAAAGGAGAGCAAGGTATCCTGAAAATCATGAAGGGGTCGAAGGAAGTCTTGAGAGGCGTGAAGAAACAAGGCTTGTATACTCTTGAGGCCGAGGTTGTAAGTGGGTCAGAAGATTTTGCATCCATGAAACTGGTGTCGAAGACAGAATTATGGCCCATGAGATTGCGCCATGTCAGCGAAAGAGGCTTGGTCGAACTGGGGAAACAAAACCTGCTAGGTGGTGACAAAGTCGAGAAGTTGGAGTTTTATGAATCTTGTGCATTTGGTAAATCCTGTAGGATGAAGTTTAACAAAGGTAAACAAAGAACACATGGATCCTTTGATTACATTTATGTTGATCTTTAGGGAGCATGCAAGGAATCCTTCACATTCAGGTGCAAGGTGATTTCTATCCATAGTTGATGATAATTCCAGAAAGTTATGGGTATTCTTTCAGAAGACTAAGGATGAAACTTTTGAGAATTTCAAAAGTTAGAAGGTTTTGGTCAAAACTCAAACTGGCAAAAAGGTTAAGAGGTTGAGAACCGATAATGGCCTTGAATTTTACAATTAAGCTTTCCACAACTGCTGTGTTGAGTTTGGGATTGCAAGGCATAAGACTGTAGCAGGTACTCCTCAACAAAATGGTGTAGCTAGAAGATTTAATCGAAAAATCCTTGAAAGGGTTAGATGCATGTTGGTTAGTGCTAGATTGAAGAAGGTGTTTTAGACGGAGACTTTTTCGACAGCAGCTTATCTGATAAATAGATGTCCCTCGATTGTCTTAGAAATGAAGACACCTAAAGAAGTTTGGTCGGGTCAACCACCAAATCTCGATAAACTGAGAGTATTTGGTTGTTTAGACTATGCTCACATTAGCCAAGACAAGGTCGAACCTAAAGCTCTAAGATGTATGTTCCTTGGATATCCTGAGGGAGTCAAAGGCTATAGGTTATGGTGCCTAGAACCGGGTCATAAAAGATGTATCATAAGTCGTGATGTAGTTTTTAATGAAGTCGATATGGTGTTCAAGAAAACTGGTGATGCTAGATGAAGTGCAGGAATCTCTGAAGAGGAGCTGGAATAGGTAGATTTTCCTGTTGAGGTGAAGCATAGTGATGCTAAAGTGTATAACCCAGATGAAATCAAAGAAGGAGAGCAATATTCTAAAGAGACTGAGGAAACTGTCAATGACTACATACAAACAAGAGATAGATCAAGAAGAGTCATCAAGGCACCTCAGAGACTTGGTTATGCAGATCTTATAACTTTTACCTTAATCTTTGCAAGTTAGGTACTTGAGGAAGAACCTGGAGACTACAAGAAAGCTATGAGGAGTCGAAATAAGACAGAATGGTAAAAATCCATGGTGTCAAGATGAAATCTCTTCATGATAATAACACTTGGGAGCTAATTGAGAAATCTGCAGGAGCCAGGCTAGTCAGTTGTAAGTGGATTTTCAAGGTCAAGCAAGGAATCAAATGAGTGATGTCGAAGCGCTTTAAGGGAAGGTTGGTTGCTAGGGGGTTCACTCAGAAAGAAGGCGTTGACTTCAATAATGTGTTCTCACCTATTGTAACGCATATATCCATTAGAATGTTGTTATCCATGGTGGTGAAGTTCGACCTGGAAATTGAAAAAATGGATGTGAAGACAGCCTTCCAGTATGGTGATCTAGATGAAACGATCCTTATGCGACAACCTAAAGGGTATGCAGAAAAGGATAAGGAAGATTATATGTGCAACCTGAATAGGTCTTTGTGTGGCCTGAAACAATCTCCTCGACAGCAGATTAGGAGATTTGACAAGTTCATGACACACATTGGTTTCACTAGGAGCTAGTTCGATCATTGTGTTTACTTCAGATTTTGACCTGGAAACTCACTTGTTATTTTGTTGCTTTATGTGGATGATATCCTTATAGCTAGCAACAACGTCAAGGATGTAATGGAGGTGAAGGCTGAACTCAGTAAGGAGTTCAAAATGAAGTATTTGGGAGCTTTCACTAGGATTCTTGGGATTGATATCCAGAGATATAGGAAGCAATCAAAATTATGCTTATCTCAAGAGACATACCTATGGAAGATTCTCGACAAGTTTGGTATGTCGAATTCAAATCCTGTTGTGACTCTGATAAATCCTCAGTTTAAGCTTAGTATTACTCAAAGGCCGAGTACTAAAGCTGAAAGAATATATATGAGTAGAATTCCATATGATATTATAGTAGGTTCTTTGATGTATGCTATGGTTTTTATGAGGTCAGACATAGTGTATGAAATGAGTCTTGTAACCAGGTATATGGCTAATCCTGAAAAGGCGCGCTGGCAATCTTTGAAGTGGATTTTTAGGTAGATAAATGGGTCTTTAAATAGAGTCTTGATTTATGGTAGAGCCTATGGTGATGATAGCAAATTTAAAATCAAAGGATATGTCGACTTTGATTATGCAGGTTATATGGATTCCAAAAAATCTATTTATGGATATATGTTCATTATCTTCGGCTCATCAATCAGTTGGAAAGCGACACTTCAAAAGGTTGTTGCCTTATCAACCACTGAAGCAGAATATACTACCCTCACTGAAGCCTTCAAAGAAGCATTGCGCCTTAAAGGTTTTGCAAAGAAGCTAAAACTTTAAGGTCAAGTTATCACTATTACATTTGATAGTCAAAATGCAACACACTTGTCGAAGAATTATGCATATCATGAGCGAACCAAACACATTGATGTAAGGTTGCACTTCGTCAGAGAGATAATCGAGCATGGAAAAGTCTAAGTGCTGAACATTTCGACTAATGACAATGTTGCTGATATGATCACCAAGACATTGTTGAGTTGCAAGTTTTTCCATTGTATGCAGTTGATAAAATTGAATGATGAAAGTTAGATTATTCCCTGTTATTGTAGAGTTTGTTTCAAGGTGGGGATTTGTGAGATATTTGATCTAACTCTAGTGTTGTTGATTGGTATGTTGTCAGCAGGGAAAATTTTCATGTTTCGACAAGAGACAAGCATGAAGTCGAAGTTGGTTCACATGTTGACGTCGAAGTGTTACATGTTGTAGTCAAAGTTTGTTCTAGTATGTAATGTCGAAATGTTATGTCTAATTAGGCCTTGTGTTATGGACCCAATTGTATAGGTTAGCTTGTCATTTAAGTTTAACTTAGTAGCCTATAAATAGGCTAGATCTCTCAAGTTATTGAGAGAGGCCAATTATTGTTATTCACTTGTAATAATTTGTACCCTAATAGAGTAAGTGAATAGAAAAAAAAAACAGTTTGCCCAATCCTATTCTCTCTCTCTCTCTCTCTCTCTCTCTCTCTCTCTCTCTCTCTCTCTCTCTCTCTCTCTCTCTCTCTCTCTCTCTCTCTCTCTCTCTCTCTCTCTCTCTCTCTCTGTGTGTGTGTGTGTGTGTGTGTGTGTGTGTGCGTGTGTGTGTTAACCTAACCGTTTCATTGTTCATCAAGAAACTTTGTTTCTCAACCAAGAATTTGTTAATTGGTATGGTTTGTTACAACATTAATTAAATATTAATAGTTAAAATATAAAATATTTAATAAATTATTTAATATTTCAATTACACGTTAATTAAATTACTTAATGATATGAATAAATTTAACTATTCAATAAACTCTTTTGATAATACTAAAACACATATGTAATATATATTAGTGTTGCAATGTTATAAATAAATTGAATGGTTAGTATAGTGGATAGAAAATACTTTGTGATGACAAAGATAATGGGTTTAGCCTTTATTGAAACTAAAAATTGAATTTTTTTTTCCTTTTAAGATTTATGACCCAAACAAAAGAAGTGCTTACATGGAAATACTCAATATTAAAAAAATGAAAATAGAAATAAAAAGGATGTCATATTAATGACGTTGACAACACCGTTTTTTTAAACGATGTTTAACGTTCGGGACTAACCCTAAAAGGAAATAACATGTTAGGGACTTCATCAAAAAAATATATTTATGGACCAAAATAAAAAAGCGCAAACGTGCGAAGACCAAAAGATTATTTAAGCCAAAAAACTGTCATTATGTGTTTATTCAAATTTTCATGTAAATCATAAACAACAAAAAATTAGTACTTATTTTCAAAAGTAATAGGGGGATAAAAAAGAAAGCTCATACGAACAAGAAGAAACAATAAAAAAAGTCCATTTGTTAATGGTATCCTTACAAGAAAAAAAACAAAGCTTTGGGTCGGGGAGGACTTCTCTGTTTAGATTTTTCCAGTAGAATAATTGTTATATGGGCCCATTTTGAGGATCTCTCGAAAGAGGATCCCCTAGAGGCCATGCAACAACAACAACAAATGATGAAGGTGAACTCTTCAATAACCTCCTTATCTAAAGCATGGTTTTTAAGAAGCTCATCTTATGTGTAAGACAAGGAAAGGAAATACAAAGTTGGTAAATACCCTGGATACATAATAAATGATATATAAGATGTTCTCACCCTTACCAAAGATGTTACACCTCTCTTATTTGTGGCCGCTTCAACTAACAGAAAAGTATTGATGTACCGCCTCTTCTGCTTCTTGAAATTAGCACTATAAGATTTGGTGTCGTCAACAAAGTTGATGCCTTCCTAGAAAGAGGCAAGTGATTCTTCAAATAGTTCTCTTATTAGGATAAATCATGTTTAATATATGTATGATACCAATCCTAGTACGAAGTGTTTTTGTCCCATAAATTTAAGGGACTTATCAACAGGGACATTTTCCCCTCCGCAATACTGCCGACCTTGGGGTTCCCTATAGCAGTCATACCTAGAAAAAAAGCAAAGAATAAACAAAGTTGTAAAAAGAAAATATTGTGACCTTAAGAAAACCCACAAGTTTTGAGATATTAGGGAACTAAATCATTAGAACTCTAAGAGGAACATCATATTAGAACTCTATGTGCAAAAGAATAAATACTTTACAGACGAAGAAGACTATAACAACACTCAAGCGCCAAAGCATAATCAACAGTCCATATCTAACCTCAATCCTATAACAACACTCAAGCACTCTAAGAACAATATCCCATATCTTACAAGCTTAGGGCCGTGTGGAAGATTTTCATTGCAAAACACTTTAATTATAAGAGAAGCATTTAATGAGCATGTTCTTGAGATCATCTGCTCCATCTCAATATTCCAATGACCTTTTGAGAAACTAAAAATGATGAAAAAGAGAATTCTCGAGATCGGTCATGACAATCCTATAAATATCCTAGTCCTGTGACTCATAACTGTTGGAACTTTGAACCACAAGATTGGTGAATAATGCTGGAGAGAATTGGAATGTGGAAAGTGAGTGAGAGAAGGAGAGAGAGAGAGAGAGAGAGAGAGAGAGAGAGAGAGAGAGAGAGAGAGAGAGAGAGAGAGAGAGGAGAGAGAGAGAGAGAGAGAGAGAGAGAGAGAGAGAGAGAGAGAGAGAGAGAGAGAGAGAGAGAGAGAGAGAGAGAGAGAGAGAGAGAGAGAGAGAGAGAGAGAGAGAGAGAGAGAGAGAGAGAGAGAGAGAGAGAGAGAGAGAGGGAGAGAGGGAGAGAGAATTGAGGGTGATAATGATAATTTCATTACCCTTGGATGAGAATGCATTTAATACATTTATACAAGTGTCAAAAACTGTTTGGGATCCAAAACAAACAATTACATAATAGAAAAATTGAAAAACTTGGGTCTGTAACCAGTTACACCATTTGGTTAACCGATTACAGCTGACATGAAAAATAAATTACATTTACTGGTAACTGATTAACTAATGAGGTTAATTGGTTACAACTTTAAATACTTACCTTTTCTGCTACTTCAAAAATGTTATTTCCCTTGCTATAATCGGTTACACCCCCGTGTTAACTGATTACAACACTTGAATTACTCAAAATACATTCAACATGCCACTTTAATTCAAGTGCTCCAAGTGTTCCATGTTCATGTTCATTTTAAACCTCTTGAACACATCATGTGTGGCTCTCTTAATCAACAAATCATCCACTTGATCTTCAATTATGCGATATCCCAATTATAACCTTCCTTCACTAACATGCTCCCTCAAGTAGTGAAACCTCATCTCATTATGCTTTTTCCTCCCATGTACAATTGGGTTCTTAGTAAGATTAATCGCAGAAACTTTGTCAGCCAGGAGTGTAACAGCCTCACCTATACTACTGCCCGACTCCTTCAATAGATTCATAAGCCATGTGGCTTGGTACACACATAACTAAACGAAAATATACTCGACCTTACAAGATGAGAGTGCAACTACTGGTTCCTTCTTTGAACACCATGAGATTGGTGTTGCACCAAACATAAAGATGTATCCAGATATAGACTTTTGATCATCTTTATCTCCACACCAATTGGAATTAGTAAAGCCAAGCAAATTGCATTTTCTGTCCGTATCTGCTGCGGAAAAGAGAAATTTGCATCCAAAAGAACCTTTGACATATCTTAGGATCCTCTTAACTGCTGCCAAGTGAGACACTAGTGCATAAATGACTTTTTACATCGGGCCAAAAACACATTTTACATTGGGTCTGGGTCCGATGTAAATCCAAACGATGTAGTAAATCAAAGACATTTTACATCGGGTCATAGACCGATGTAAAAAATACATCTACTACATCGGTTGACAGTTAAGACTGATGTGAAATATATTATTATTAATTTTTTTTATAAAAAAAAGCACTTTTTACATCGGTTGTTATTCGGAACCGATGTAAAATGTGTCATAGGTGATTTTTTACATCGGTTGGTTAGTAGAACCGATGTAAAAGGTGTCATAGGTGTGTTTTTTTACATCGGTTGCCTTTTTGACCCGATGTAAAAGGTGTCATAGGTATGTTTTTTTACATCAGTTTCCTTTTTGACCCGATGTAAAAGGTGTGCTACGTGTCTTCAAAATTTATGTTTTTACATCGGTTTTTAGGCACACCCACCCGATGTAAAATGTAAGTTGTTTTTCTTAAATATTTAGACTAATTTTTATCCGAATCGATATGGAATCCCTGTAATTTTTTTGGTACCTAATTTTTCATATTTTTCCAACATCACACATACCAAATTTTAGTCCCTATTTGGTATGCAATTTTTTATATTTTTTCAACTAACCTTTTAGTTTCATTGCACCAAATAGCTAGGATACACATATTCTTCAACATGAACAAATTGATTTACAAAAGTACTAATCTAGTATACATACAATTGTTCAATCCACAAGAAATTGATTTACAAAAGTACAAATTGATTTACAAAAGTACTAATCTAGTACACATATTCTTCAATATTCAACCATTTATAAGTCCTTTACCACACTTGAATACTAACATGCAATCCACAAGAAATCCGTTGTAGCTAGCTTCGGTAGAGAACACCAAAATCACATTTGCTGATAATAAATAATAATAACAATAAACATCAGCAGACAATACCAAAATCAAGAAACTCAAATCAGGTATACATAGACAATTCTATATAACTCACCATATAAAGCTTAATTTTTATATAACTCAAAGAAACATTTTGCCCAACAGAGTCGCAAATCATACAAATCATCTTGTGTTAATTCTGCTGGATCATCAAATACCTACAATATGTAAATAGCAATATAAAGTTATTCTTTGAAAATTCACCTTAAGTTGCAAACTCAAAGTAAATAACAAAGTAAAGTTATTTTTATTTACCTGCAACCAAGACTCGGTTATGTTGGCAGAGACAATATCCAACATATTTTTCATAACATAGTATCCACAGTCAATAGAGTTATGTTGTCGCCTTGTCTAAAATAAATGACACAATTAGTGAATACTTATGATAAAATTAAATATAAAATTATAATTTACATGATGCTTACTTTGGGTTGGAGCCATGTAGCCTTTTTTCTATTTCCATTTGCCATTTGATAAACCCCGAAAGCACTAATTCAGAAAAAAAAATCCATATAGAGCAACATAAAATATGAAATTACTTTTGTAAAATTTTATGTATATGAGATATAACATATACTATAACAAAATTCACATAAAATATAAACTTACTTTGTAACAATTTGCATAAAATTCTATTACTCAAATTTAACCCAAATAGCACCAAATTGACATCAAAATTATTTGACATTTTTACAAAAAGCTATTATTAAAAATAGTAAAATCATGTACTATTAAAGATACCTTATTTATCGTTGTTATCACCGCCAGAGTGCTGGAAAGTAGAAAAAGCTCAAGGTTGTCTCTCCAATAGAAACTAAAAAATAAGATATTTCTTTCAGTAGCAAATAATATCAAAACTTCACGTTGAGAATAGTTAACTTTTCCAAGTGAAAGACAGCACCTTAAATTTCACGTTGAGAATAGAAACCTATACGGGAGACAACACCTTAAAATTCAACCAAACTGAATGCAAAAACAACCGATTAGAAGAATACACATGAGATGAACAACAAACTAGACATAAATAATAAAAATAAGCAATGCATGGATTTAGTTTCTCTACTATTATGAGTCGCATCACCAGTATCTTTTACTTATTATTTATTATTTTAATTAAGAACAACCTATGATATACACGTACGCTTTTGAATAAACATATTTATTTTTTGTATTTTATAAATTGGGGATTAAAAATAAGTAGCAGTACACGATAAACATATTTGGTTTTTGTATTCTTGTGTCCGTACGTATATGGCTAACTAATTCATCAACATTATGTAAATATGATGAGAGAAAATAATTAATCAGAGAAAATATGATGAGAAACTTACGTAAAAGGGATTCACCTCATCTTCGGCGAAGGGATTGGTGGCGGCGGAAAAAAAAGAAGAAGAATGACGGACGGTGGCAGCGGTGACAGCACCTTAAAATTCAACCAAACTGAAAGCAAAAACAACCTATTAAAAGAATACACATGAGATGAACAACAAACCAAACATAAATAATAAAAATAAGCAATGCATGGTTAGTTAACAATTTTATTTTATTTTGAATAAACAATTTTATTTTGAATACACCGATTAGTTAACAATTCTAGTTATTTACGAAAAGGATTAGAGCTCACTGAATTTGGTTCTACTATTTATGATTAAAAAAATATTTCAAATCAATCTGACTTTGCCAAGTGTTTTTTCTATATATATATATATATATATATATATATATATATATATATATATATATATATATATATATATATATATATATATATATATATATATATATATATATATATATATATATATATATATATATATATATATATATATATATATATATATATATATATATATATATATATATATATATATATATATAACCTACAGTAAAGAAACTTTATATATATATTTTAAAAAACTAACAAAAATTATGTATATACAATTTAAAATTAAATGGCACTACTAATAAAAAGAGTATGGCTAACAGTACCATATATATATATATTTGGAAAAAGCATCACATCAACATGTATACATTTTGAAGAATAACATCAGCGCGCATATATATATATATATATATATATATATATATATATATATATATATATATATATATATATATATATATATATATATATATATATATATATATATATATATATATATATATATATATATATATATATATTGAAAGCAACCAGTACTATTCAAATTGCCAATCTAAAAGGACTAAAAATTTATACATAGGTGGTAATATGTGCCAAAATCATGTAGGAGGGAGGTTTTGGGTTGATAAGTGGAAATTTTATATTGTGTAGAAAAAGAAATGGGTATAATAGGAGAAGAAAAAGTTGAAAAAAAATGAATCTTGGATAGTTGAAAGAGTGTTTCCTGGTTATGTTTATGAGAGGGTTGTTAATTTGTGTGAGAATGAAAAATGAGATGGAGATGTGGTAGTATTGAGTATGAGAGAAAAAATATCAAGCGGTGTTTGTATGAAAATAAGGTGGTGGTTATGGCGGTCAAGTGGTATATTATTTGTGTTATTTCTATGACTTATGTGAAGAAAATGGAACATAAACATACACTTGGATAGTGCTTACTAAAAAACATTGCAACTTAAAAGAAAAGAACACCTAATATAAGAGGATTAACCTTCCAGTACATACCGTAAGCAAATATTCGGAGAATATTTTCCTACAGCTCCCATAGCATTAAAGCTATCATAGACTTCATCATATGAGGTAAAAAATTCTTGCTCATGAGTTTGGAAGAAAATGGTGGAATGATCTATGAATAGTGTATGTGGAAGAAAAGAAGAAGTGTATTCTATGTTCTTTTCTTTTTCTATTTCAACAGTCCAGAGAGAGTGTTATATTAAAGTGTGTATGTGTTGTCATGTGAGAAAAATGTGGTTTTTAAGGTTATGTCTTTTAGCAGAAAAAATGGAAGAAATGTGAGGTTATGCGTATGGTATACAAGTGTAAGTGTATGTGTACAGTGCAGTTAGTATTTCACAAAAGAGTGGTCACTTTTATATAAACACTTCAACATGAAAAAAATAATTGTATCGAATATTATAACCTTTATATGTATGTATATACATAACTAATGTACATGTGAAAGATCCAAAATGATTTTACTGCATGAAATGTTATTCCTCCCAGATCTAGTTGAAATGTTCGTTTGTCTCTATCTATGTGAGTCCCAGTGTCAATCCTAGTTTGTATGTATATTATAGGTTTGTCTTTATGTGAGTCCCAGTATCAAACCTATGATATACATGTACGAGTACGAGTATCAATCCTATTTTGAATAAACATATTTATTTTTTGTATTTTATAAATTGGGGATTAAAAATAAGTAGCAGTACACGATAAACATATTTGGTTTTTGTATTCTTGTGTCAGTATATGGCTAACTAATTCATAAACATATTTGGTTTTTGTATTCTTGTGTCAGTATATGGCTAACTAATTCATCAACATTATGTAAATATGATGAGAGAAAATAATTAATCAGGGAAAATATGATGAGAAACTTACGTAAAAAGGGATTGGTGGCGGCGAAAAAAAAAGAATAATGACAGACGGTGGTGGTGGAATAGACGGTGACGGCGGAGGAAGAAGAATGGTAGACGGTGGCGGCGGAGGAAGAAGAAAAACAATGATGGTGGAAGCGAAGAAGAAGAAAAATGGAGATGGAGACGGGGAAGCGAAAAAGAAGAACGATTTTTGAGAGTTGGAGAATCTTAAGTTTTCGGATAGGGTTTTGGGATTTTAAGAAACATTTTTATCGGTCGGTAAATAGGCCTGATTTAAAAGGTTTAATCAATTTTATTTAAATTTTTATTTAAAGTCTTATTACATCAGTTGGGCTAATTGGCCTGATGTAAAAGGTTTAATAAATGTTATTTAATTTTTTATTGAGAAACTTATTACATCAGTTGGGCAAAATGACCCGATGTAAAACGTTTAATCCATTTATTTTTTTATTGAAAAACTTTTTACATCAGTTGGGCAAAATGATCTGATGTAAACGTTTAATCCATTTATTTTTTTATTGAAAAACTTTTTACATCGGTTGGGATAAACAACCCGATGTAAAATGACTTAATCTATATTTTTTATTAATATGAAGAAGCATCTCATAATATCTGTATTTTTTATACAATTTCATAATTAGTGCATGTGATCACATTTTATATGAATTTTAAAAAAATATAATCTAGATGATATATATTAAAGAATTGAAATTTTTGTTTAATCCTTTTATGTTACAAAATTAAAATATCATGCAATTATTATCAGTTAAATATAAATCACTTAAAAAATTTCAATTAAAATGAGTTAATCTATTTTATTTATTTATTTATTGAGGACTTTTAGATCCATTTATTTTCTTATTGGAAAACTTTTTACATCGGTTGAGATAAACAACCCGATGTAAAATGACTTAATCTATATTTTTTATTAATATGAAGAAGCATCTCATAATATCTGTATTTTTTATACAATTTCATAATTAGTGCATGTGATCATATTTTATATGAATTTTAAAAAAAAATATAATCTAGATGATTTATACTAAAGAATTGAAATTTTTGTTTAATCCTTTTATGTTAAAAAATTAAAATATCATGCAATTATTATGAGTTAAATATAAATCACTTAAAAAAGTTTCAATTAAAATGACTTAATCTATTTTATTTATTTATTTATTTATTGAGGACTTTTACATCGGTTGGGGTAAACGGCCCAATGTAAAAATTTTTATAACAAATTTTTTTATTATGAGTAGCATCACCGGTATCTTTTATTTATTATTTATTATTTTAATTAAGAACAACCTATGATATACATGTACAAGTATCAATCCTATTTTAAATAAACATAGAGAAACTGTAGAGAAAATAATTAATTAGAGAAAATACGATGAGAAACTTACGGAAAAGAGATTCACCCCATCTTCGGTGAAGGGATGGGTGGTGGCGGAAAAAAAAGAAGAAGAATGACGGACGGTGGCGGCGGAGGAAGAAGAAAAACAATGATGGTGGAAGCGAAGAAGAAGAAAAATGGAGACGGAGACGGTGGAAGCGAAGAAGAAGAATGATAAGAGATTTTTGGGAGTTGGAGAATCTTAAGTTTTCAGATAGGGTTTTTGGATTTTAAGAAACATTTTACATCGGTTTTATAACAAAACTTCTTATTATTTACGACACTGCCACCGCATTATTTTTTACATCAGATGGGGTACATGGCCCGATGTAAAATGTTTCACCCATTTTATTTATTTTTATTGAGAACTTTTTACATCGGTTGGGATAAATGGCCCGATGTAAAATCCTTTATAACAAAATTTCTTATTATTTATGACACTGCCACCGCATTATTTTTTACATCAGTGGAAATATATGTCTGATGTAAAATCTTTAAATCAAATATTTGTCACATCATATTGTTTATAAATCTGATGTAAAATCCTTTAACAAATATTTTTCACATCATATATCTAAAAATCTGATGTAAAATCATTTAACCAAATGTCTTATTTTTAGTAGTGACTTTCAGTCTCCCCATGAATCTACTCATAATACTGACACGAAATGTCAATCCCGGTCGCGTATCGCACAAATAATGTAAGGATCCAATCAACCTTATATATTGAATTGGGTCAACATCTTTCTCATCCTCGTTCTTAGATAACTGCAGCCTTGGTTCAACTGGAGTAGTGGTAGCATTACAATGCTCCATTTCAAACTTCTTAAACATTTCAAGCTCATATCTTCTTTGGTGAATGAGCAACCCCCTTTTGGACTTGTAGAACTCAACGCTAAGGAAGTATGTCATGAGGCAAAGGTAGGTCATCTCAAACTCTTTCATAAGTTCACTCTTGAACTTTGAAATGCACTTTTTATTATTGCCCGTTATCAACAAGTCGTCTACATATAGACAAAGGATAATCATTCCTTCCCTTGTATTTGTCTTGACATACACTCTATGCTCAGATAAACATTCACAAGTATTGTTATTCTCTATTGATTCCAGATCCTTCTTCATAGAACAAATCCATTTTGGATCACTTAAAGCCTCTTCCACTTTAGTGAGTTCGAATTCAGCCATAAGTGTAAAATGGACGAAATCACCATCATCATTGACTTCGTTGGGTCAGAACTGCTCACAATCTCGGAGTCTTTGAGGTAAACCTCTTTGCCTTGTTGATCTTCTAACATTCTCTTGAATTCGGGCTTCGACAACTAGAGTTTCTGCTCTTTCCATTTCTGCATAATCTCAATTTTCAAAGCTGTAACCGATTACAGCTTTTACGTAATCGGTTACAGGCTACTGCAGCTCCTTGATTTCGTTTATAATGATGTCTCGTCTGATCACAGCCCCCTCTTTGTTGTATCAAATAACTTGTAACCACCTATAGATTGATATCCTACAAGTATCATCATTTTTCCTTTATCATTCAACTTCTTTATAAGTTGTCTCAAAGCATGTCGGTATGCCACAAAACCAAAAACTCTCAAATGGTTCAGATTCAGTTTTAATCTCAACCATGCTTCCTTTCGTGTTAGCTTCTAAAACTTCTTTGTAGGATACATATTCAAAAAATAGGTAGTTGTGGATACTACTTCTCCCCATAACTCATTCGACAATTTCTTTCCCTTAACATGCTTCTCACTATGTTCATGATCAATCGATTCTTCCTTTCGGCAACACCATTTTTTGCGGTTTATAAGGTGGTACTACCTCATGTATAATTTCTTCTTGATCAGAAAACCTTCTCAAAGTCATTTGAGACATATTCACCTCCACCATCTATTTTGAACACTTTGAGTTTTTGAGAGAGAGAGAGAGAGAGAGAGAGAGAGAGAGAGAGAGAGAGAGAGAGAGAGAAAATGATAAATGCATTACCCTTTTGATGAAAATGCATCCAATACATTTTTACTAGTGTTACAAACTGATTGGGATCCAAAACAAACAATTACGTAACAGAAAAACTACAAAACTCGGGCCTGTAACCAGTTATACCATTTGGTTAATCGGTTATAGCTGACATGAAAAATAAACGACATACAGTGGTAATCGGATAACAACTAAGGTTAATCAGTTACAATTTCAAATATTTGTCTTTTCTGCTGCTTTAGAAGTGTTGTTTTCCTTGTTGTAACCGATTACACCCTGTGTTAATTGATTACAACATTTGAATTACTCAAAATACATTCAACAATAGCAAGGATTTAAGGGACAATTGTTTCGGAATTTAGGGAACAATTGTTTCGGATCGGCCAAAGAGCCTTGTAAGACTGTCATAATTTGAAAGGCTAATCTAGAGTTTGCCTTCTCAAAAATAATGAACAAGTAAATCCTCGCAAAGAGGTCGCACAATAGAACTCGACACTACGGTCATTGCAGCCATTAGAATCAATCTAACACATTCCCGTATTCCATTCCATGTTCATCAAGGAAATTTAATTTCACACGTGTATAAACGCAATCGCATAGCACACTAATGTATGATTCTATTACATTTGCAAGTTACACTTATCTGACATCACTAATTTAACGTTAGAGTGATAACATTGCAGTTACACCCCTTCTTCTTTTATCAAAGACTCGTACAACTGTATTAGAGAAATTTTACAACAGTTTTCTTCCGCACATCATCAATTTCCTATTTCGCTCTAAAATATTTTTAATATTTATTTATAATTTTATGACTATTTTAAATACTCAAAGTATCCTTATTTTATATTAAAAAATTAAAAAAATTAATTATCATTATTATAAACAACAGTATTATAAATGGTTGTCAGATAAGTGGTAGGTACCAACAATTTTTTACGACTTTAATAAAGACATCATGTAGAATGTGGCTTCAACATACCATATAAAAGTAGAGAATGAATGCTCATAATTGAAAGAAAAATTATAAATAAGAAGAAAAAAAAAGCAATAACTTCTTTCATACTTTAAAATTTGGCTTTTCCTTCATGTATCCTAACAAAAAAGTAATTGATTGAAGAAATTGAAATTGAAATTTATTGGGCATTCAATTCAAACATTTATTGGGCACTCAATTCAAACCCAAAAAGGCTAATTCAAAATGTCCTTTTGCTTGTAGAACATAAAACCTCTAAATTTGGCTAGATTGAGAAAGAGAGAGGGAAAAAAATAAGTATTTGTACAAATATATTTGGAGAATAAAATTAGTATATGAAATGGATTTATTTATATAAGTAAAAACATTTTACTCATATATTTAAGAATGTATCATTATGTCGATTAAAATTAAATTTATTAAATCAGTTTAATTGATAATAATATTTTATTTATTTATTTAAAGAGTAAAATGTAAGCTATTAGACTAAAAAAATAAATAAAAAAATAAATTGAGATTAAAATTTTTATAGACGTTGATAAATAATTGTATATTTGACTAGTTTTTAAGAGGAATCAATTATAGAAAAAGCCAAACACTAGTAGGTGGAATCACTTTTTATCTTTTGCGTTTAAATAAGTGATTATCAGAGAGTATCATTGTCTTATTACGTCTGCATTGTCCTCTGACTTCTTCACACCGATCACTGCTTCGCTGGCCACTCTATTCTTTATTCCTCTCATAACTAAATCTTTTGTTTTTCTCTTTTCTAATTAATTTTTTAACTTTAAAAAAAATTATAAAAAAAAATTTACTTTTCTGAATCTTGAGATTTTTTTTTATTATTTTTAAATTTTTGAACTCTCTGTCTTCAGAATTTTTCTCTTTCCTGCCATAGTTTTAGGGGTTAATTTCCAAAATGCCATAGTTTTCAATTAATATACCAAATTGCCATGTTTCCAAAAAAATCTCATTTTTGGTTGAACGTTTCCGCCCTTTCAATGGGCGGCAGAGTGTAATGAAAAAGTCAACCACACTTTGAATGGGCGGTTATGTACATAGCATATTTTTTTTTCGTTTTATTTTTTAATTCTTTTTAAATATTATTACTAATTTATATTAATAATATTAATATTAATATTAATAATATTAATATTAATATATATTAATATATTAATAATATTAATATATATTAATATTATTAATATTAATATTATTATTATATATTAATATTATTAATATTAATATTATTATTATATATTAATATTATTAATATTAATATATATATTAATAAAATTAATATATATTATTATAATCAATTAACGTATAATATTTAATTTATACTTTTTAATACATTGTTTATATTAATTGATATCATTAACTAATTTGGTCCGCGTATGAGATGAATTACGAAAAAAACTCCGCATTGTGCTTCTGGGTATCGGACGTTCTTCGATCATTTTGAGGAAGATGATGTATTGTCTCTAATCCCATATTTTTCTACTAGCACTTTCCATTTTTTTTTCTCTAATCCCTTTTTAATTATATTATAGTTTCTATGGAGACCCTATCTTGAACTTGAAGATGAGGATCCAACTGAAAGCGATATGTGGAGTTCTACAACATTTATATTGTCTTTCACTTATGTTGAAATGCATCATTCAGATAGGGTGAAACTCCAATTCAGAATTAAACAAGACATTCCTGGTCCACCAGAAATGTACAACCTCCTGCCTGTGAAACCACCACTTACGTCGACTGGGTCGAAATTAATTAAGGATGAATAGGAATTTTAATGTACATATTTAATTTCAAAAATTAATAACTATTTATTTTAGTTCTTTTATTGTATTTTATTTTATAAATATTATCATATATTTCAGTGTACTATTTTATTTTAATTAGTACTATTTTAAAATAATTTATTTTATTTTATTTTATTTTTACGTAATATTTTATTTTTTATTATTATTATCTTTTTTATAACTATTATTTCTAATTAAATTATTATTATTACTAATTTAATAATAATTATTAATAAATTAATTATTATTACTAATTTAATAATTATTATTATTAATTTACTAATATTATTAATATTAATATATAAATTAGTAATAATATTTAAGAAAATATAAAAAATAAAACGAAAAAGAAAAACATGGATTACATTCTGCCGCCCATTGAAAGGGCGGAAGTATTCAACCAAAAATGAGATTTTTTTAGAAACATGGCAATTTAGTATATTAATTGGAAGCTATGGCATTTTGGAAATTAACCCCTAAAACTATGGCACGAAAGAGAAAAATTCCTGTCTTCACTTCTTGTAGTAGTGGTAGTTGTTATTGGAATCTTAAACTTTAAAATTGCTCATTAATTAATTTCATGCAAAATTAAAATTCTCTTCTACATTCATTGGAATCCCAAACTTGAGAATTTTAAGCACTTAACTTAAGCACTTTTGGATAAGCTGCTTCTGAGCTCTCTCTCATGAATCCTTCTGCTTCAATTTTGCTTCCTCTCAGGTGATTACTCAATTAAACTTGTGCTTAAAAATTAGCTTGCAGATCTAGGTTTTTTTTACGGTGATTTTCATGCATGATGAAATCTGGGTTTCTAGCTCTAAAATGGGTCCACATTATGTGTTTGATTTCAAATTTTCATATTTGAAATTCAAATTTTATAACATTTGAGTTCTGTTTTTTAAGGATCTAGGGGTGTGGAGAGTTTTTGTTTTGTTTTTAGTTGCTCTTTTTGACAAAAAATAATTAATTGTTGAATTACTTTGATCGATATTAGTATTTATAAGTATCTTTGTTAGTCTATTAATTGTGGTGTGTTTGAAGAAAATTAGGGTTAGTTCAATTTTTGATGTAGAAATTCTAGTATTTCCTCTTTTGCCTTTAATGAAGGGTTACAATGAAAACTAAAAGCTTGCATTTAATCTATAAGCATGCTTAAATTGCATACTCCTATGACTTAATTTTGCATTGAATATCATCTTTTGGTTATTTTCCTTTCATATTTAGCCAAGATCTTGTATTATTTTTTACCTTTTATAGATATAAGCTTCATTACTTTATAGGCTTATACATATTTTGTGTTTTACTAAAGTTTATCCAGTATTTACAGCCGGTTAGAATGTCTTATCTGAGTTTATCTGTTGATTTAAGCAATTGTGAGACTATCTGAGAGAGCTTATGAAAACAACTTATAACATGTTCATAAGCTGTTTTCAGCTTATTTCCATTAGCTCTTCAAGAGAACTCATGAAAACAACTCATGATATGTCCATAAGCTGTTTTCAGCTTATCTCCACTAGCTCTTCATGGGATCTCGTGTAAACAACTCATGATATGTTCATAAGCTCTTCAATATAGCTTATGAAAACAATTTTAACATATATAAAAACAATTTGACTTCCTTTTATCTTTTGTTGAATAAATAGCTTATACATAAGCACAAATGTGATAGGCGCTTATGCTACAAGCACTTAACTAAGCTGTTCCTCACAAATATGTTTGTTACAACTGCCTATATGTCTCTTGGCTTATGTGGATGCTCCTTTAAATTTACTGAAATTATTCTAAATATGTTCTTAAATGTTGTTGTTGTAATTTCCACATTCGAACTTTGTGATATAGTGTTTACTTCTTCGTGATACTGAATCCTCACATCGATTTGTGTTTATGATTCTAAAGCAGGAAAATGTGAAATATGGCAGAAGGTACTATAAGAAAACTCTCTATGAAGTTCTACTCATCTCCATTGGAAGTTTTCCTTTTTATCATTGTAATTCTTTCTCCTCTAGTTATGGCTGACCTGAATTCTGATAAGCAAGCCCTTCTTGATTTTGTTACTTCTGTCCCTCATCGTCGGAACCTTAAATGGGACCTAGCTACCTCAATATGTACATCTTGGATAGGTATCACTTGCAATCCAAATCTTACTCGTGTTGTTTCTGTCCGGCTTCCTGGAGTCGGACTAGTAGGCACCATTCCAGCCAATACACTCGGCAAAATTGACTCACTCAAAACTATCAGCCTTCGCTCGAACCTACTTAGTGGAAATCTACCTCGGGATATTTCATCTCTTCCGTCTCTACAATATCTCTTCCTTCAGCATAATAACCTTTCTGGTGAATTACCAACCTCGTTGTCATCGCAACTCAATGCACTTGTTTTGTCATACAATTCCTTCACAGGTACCATTCCAAAGACATTGCAAAACTTAACACAACTAACTCATTTGAGCCTCGAGAACAATTCGTTATCCGGACCGATACCTGATCTTCATGTCAATCTCAAACAGTTGAATTTAAGTTACAACCATTTGAATGGCTCTATCCCTTCATCTCTAAGTAGTTTCTCAAGTTCATCCTTTGAAGGGAACTCTCTTTTATGTGGATTACCTCTAAAGTCGTGCTCGTTAGTCCCTCCTTCATCGGCGCCTCCTGCATCGGCTCCTGTAAGTCATAACTCCAAACATAAACTTAGTAAAGGAGCTATCATTGCAATTTCTGTTGGTGGAGCTGTTCTGTTGTTTTTTGTAGTGCTTGTCATTGTTCTTTGTTGTTTAAAGAAAAAAGATAACGGAAGCTCAAGAGCTGTTAAAGCGAAGGGGCCTAGTGGTGGTGGTGGAAGGACTGAAAAACCAAAAGAAGAGTTCGGAAGTGGTGTGCAAGAATCCGAGAAAAACAAATTGGTTTTCTTTGAAGGGTGCTCTTATAATTTCGATCTCGAGGATTTGCTGAGAGCTTCGGCCGAAGTTCTCGGAAAGGGTAGTTATGGAACTGCATATAAGGCTATCTTGGAGGAAGCAACAACAGTCGTAGTGAAAAGGCTGAAGGAAGTCGTGGTAGGAAAGAGGGAATTTGAACAACAGATGGAGATTGTTGGAAGCATTGGAAATCACCCGAATGTTGTTCCACTTCGCGCTTATTATTATTCGAAGGATGAGAAGCTTTTGGTTTGCGACTATTTCCCAAATGGAAATCTATCTGTACTCTTACATGGTATGCATTTCTGTTTCTCTTAGTTTCAGCTTAGGCTTATGAAATTGAACTCTTTTCTTTTACTCTAAGTTAAGAGATGAAATTTATTATAATTTGATTTTATGACAGGTACTAGGACAGGCGGAAGAGCTACTTTAGATTGGAACATGCGAGTAAAAATCACTCTCGGAATTGCTCGGGGAATTGCGCATTTACATTCAGTCGGCGGTCCAAAATTCACACACGGAAATGTGAAATCCTCCAATGTCCTCCTAAGCCAAGATAACGATGGCTGCATTTCTGATTTCGGCCTGACACCAATCATGAACGTTCCTGCGACCCCTTCCAGAACCGCAGGCTACCGTGCTCCCGAGGTAATCGAAACTCGAAAGCACACTCATAAATCAGACGTGTACAGTTTCGGTGTCCTTCTTTTAGAAATGCTTACAGGTAAAGCACCACAACAGTCTCCAGTACGTGATGACATGGTTGATCTGCCTAGGTGGGTTCAGTCTGTTGTCCGGGAGGAATGGACGGCCGAGGTTTTTGATGTGGAGCTAATGAGGTACCAAAATATTGAAGAAGAAATGGTGCAAATGTTGCAAATTGGCATGGCTTGCGTTGCCAAGGTTCCGGATCTTAGGCCTAACATGGAGGAAGTAGTGAGGATGATTGAAGAAATTCGACAATCTGACTCGGACAACCGACCATCTTCTGACGAGAATAGATCCAAGGATTTAAATGTTCAAACACCATGATTAACTATGCTGTTATTTTTTTTCTTGTGTTACAAACATATTGATTTATTGAACTTGTTTCTTTAGGAAGTAACATTCAATGGCACATAAAAGTGTTTGAAACAGTTCTCTGTTATGGAATTACTTGAGTCATTTTGTTCAGTTGGAAGGTTTAGATTTGTGGTGGAATTGTGCTGTATTAAAGTTGTGATTCAATTATTTGTGATCTTCTTCTAATGAAATGATAAATATTACTTGTCTCCTTGGTCTTTTTAGATCACTATCTTTTAATTCAACCAAAAGCATTTTAACCATTTAATGTAGTATTGTTTTTCAACCATAGCAAACAAGAATTTGTCTGCTAATAATTAGTTATTGGTATCGAAAAGTTTTGGTTGTATAATATGCTTAAATGGTGATGATGAAAGCATATGAGCCATGATAAAGCTTTCAATGCTTTTGGAAATTTAGTTTGAGTGTCTCTTTCAAGATTACTATAGATATTCTTTTATGGGGGCACATATCTCAATAAAAATTAATTGGTAGGGAGAACTATGGGATTTTATAAAGAAAGTGTAGGGAGAAATTAGTATCACTCAGCTATCTCAAATTTTTAGAGGCATGTGATGTTTAGTAAATATTTTATTAGATACTATTTAACTATTATTTAGTCGTAACAAATTTTAAATTTTATATATTAATTATTGTGGAACACATATTTAGATATTGGTTGTTCACTAGACTATTTCTCTTGAACTATTCCAAAAATATCAATGTATTGAAGTTATCTTCCGAAAAATCTTATATATTGTTTATATGGTCCCACCTTTTGTTAATGTGGAGGCACCTTTGTTATTATGGAGGCAACTGCTCCCACAAAGATCTTAATCATTTACAGATATATATGATGTACTTCCATAGAGTAACTTTAATAGTATGCAATAAACTAAACATAAAGCACTCTCACATACATGGCAACTTGAACAACAAATCAATAGTAAATCAATAGTAATATTAATGGCACACAACCACTAGAACAAAAAAAAAAGTTCCTTAATGATGGTGTTGAGAAAAAATATTCAACTAGCACATAACCGATTATTTTGGGTCTATAGTCTGTTACCATACATTCTATTAGTTAGACAGTAAGTTTTGAGGAATTGATTATCATAAATGTGTAAGTAATTTGAGTCAGTAAATTTTGTATAATCAGTTACAAGAAATGTTATGACATCGAAACTTTAGTTTTTTTTATTAAGTTTGTTAGCCATTTTTACTCCTCATTCTCTCTTTCTCTCATACTATTTATTGTTGATTATTTTTCACACTGAGTGATTTTAGCTCCAACATTTGGCATCAAGAGTCTCGTTGTTTGATCAAACATTTAGTGTGCGAAAATGCTTTTCATCTCCAATGAATTTATTCCTACAAATCTCTCAATTCTCGACGTGAAGAATTGTGATAAGTAGTGCAAATAGATCAAGGTGTTGTTTGATTATCAAGATGTTCTTGAAGTGATCAAGAATGATGTTACTCCGCTTGTAGAAGGTGCAACGATTGCACAAATGATTGTGCATTAAGAAGAGAAGACGAAAGACTTCAAAGCTTTGTATCTCATTCATCAATGTGTAGATGTTGATAAGTTTGAGAAGGTTGGTGATTGCACATTCTTAAAGGAAGCTTGGGAAGTTTTGGAGAAAGGTTATGCAGGTGCTGATAAAGCAAAGGTGGTGAGGTTACAAACTCATAAGAGGCAGTTGAAATTTGTTCAGATGGAAGAGAAGAAAATCATTAGTAAATTTACTACAAAAATCACAAGATTGGTGAATCAAGTAAAAACATGTGGAGAGACAGTCACTGAACAGTATGTGGTTGGTAAAATATCGAGATCTTTAACATCAATATTCAATAATGTAATGGTTGCAATTGAAGAGTCCAAGGATCTTTCAATTATAAGCAAAGAAGAGTTACAGAGTTCTCTTGAGGCTTATGAGCAGAGAATGGAGGAGATAAATGTTGACAAGGAAAAGGTTGAGAATGCTTTGCAGGACTGTTTCGTTGGAAAAGATAAGAAGGTGGAGAGAAAGTGGTCCATGAATAGAAGTGAGGAAACTATTAGAACAATGGTGGAAGGGACTCACAAAATTCCAACAATTTAACATTCCAAAGGGGTGAAAGCGGCGACAACAAAGGTGGTGGATCAAGCAATTACAAATGTGGCAACAATAGAGAAAGAGAAGGAAGAAAGAAAGATGATAAGAGTAATTTCCAATGCTACAATTGTAAAAATCTTGGAACAAGAATGATTCACAAGAAGCCAAATCTAAGTTTGCAAGGCAACAAAATGATTAGAGCACACTATTGATGGTGATCAATAAAGCATAAAAAAATAACACATATGATGTAGTGGTAACCAGTTACACTTTGCTAATAACTGATTACTAGAAGTGGCATAAGGCAACTCTAACCAGCTACGAGCCTGCAACAACAAGTTACCATCAGTTGAAAATATGATGTTGATTATGAAAGAAGATGCAAAATGCAGCGATCGATGGTATCTTGACTCCGGGTGTTTAACTCACATGACGGGAAGGAAGGATTGATTTGTAAAAATCAATCAAGCTATGAAGGGGATTGGTGATGTACTAATCAAGAGAAAGAATTGTGAGCATTCTTTAATTAAATATGTGTTGTATATTCCTGAAATCAAATGTAATCTTTTAAGCATTGGTCAATTACTTGAAAGGAATTACAAGATTCACATGAAAAATAAATTGTTGAAAGGTATGGATGCAAAAGGGAGTTTGATGCCAAAGGCCCCTATGGCTCATAACAGAATTTTCAAGGTTAAACTGAAAGTAATGGAACATAGATGTCTTATAACTTCATCTAGTATAGAGAAATGGATATGGCACTATAGGATTGGGCATTTGAGTTTCAGAGATCTAATGTTATGTAGAAAAATTACATGGTTATGGGGCTGCATTTGATCAATATGCCAACTGAAGTTTGTGAAGAATGTGTGTAAATCAAGCAACATAAAGGAAACTTTTGCAAAGATGCAGGATGCAGAACCAAATGTCACATTGAGGTGGTATATTCAGATGTTTGTGGACTGATGCAAATGGACTCAATTAGAGGAAATAGGTACTTTGTCACTTTCTTTAATGATTATAGTACAAAAGTTATGGACTTACTTGATCCAAAGAAAAGATGTGGTGCTTGAAGCGTTCAAGAAGTTCAAATCCTTGGTAGAAATACAAAGTGATCACAAAATAAAAACTCTAAAAATAGATGGTAGATGTGAATATTTCTCAAATGATTTTGGAAAATTTTGTAATCAAAAGGTCATTATACATGAGGTAGTGTCACCCTATACACCTCAACAAAATGAAGTCTCTGAGAGAAATAATCGATTGATTATGAACAATTCAATAAGCATGTTGAAAGAGAAGCACTTGCCAAAATAATTATAGGGAGAAACGGTGTCCACAACCATATATTTGTTAAATAGGTGTCCAACAAAGAAGTTAAAAAATATTACACCCAAAGAATCATGGTCTAGATTCAAACTAAGTATGAGTAACTTGAGTGTGTTTGGTTTGATGGCATATAGACATGTTCCAGATCAGCTTAGAAATAAGCTAGATGACAAGGGAGATAAAATGACACTTGTTGGGTATCACTCAACGAATGGTTACATACTATATGACGCAGTTAACAAAAGAATTGTAATAAGTAGGAATATGGTTTTTAACAAAGTAATGGACCAACAGCAGGTCGTAAATGATTACCATCCTGTTGTAACAGATTGCCACAATACTGAAATTATTCATGCAATGTTTGGAAGACTGGAAATTATAGCTAGTGAAGTCTAAGTTGAAGAAAATGTGAGAATATAAACAAGGCAAATAGGCATGCCACGAGATTGCAACATTGTGAGATATTCCCAAATAATGAAGTAAATGATAATGGTGATCTTGTCCATTTTGCACTTATGACTGAATTTGAATCAGTGAAACTGGAAGAGGTCTTGAATGATCCAAAATGAATATGTGTAATGAAGGAGGCATTGGATTCATTTGAGGAAAATAAAACATGGGAGCTAGTTGATATACCTCAAGGAGAGAATCCAATTGGTGTAAGATAGGTGTACAAAAGGAGACAAATCCTAAAGGTGAAGTGATCAAGCACATGGCTAGATTAGTGGCAAAGAGATTTTTACAAAGAGAAGGCATAAACTTTGAAGAAGTATTTGCACATGTGTCTAGGATTGAAGCCATTAGGATAGTCGTTTGAATTGTGAATAATATTAATTGGTCCATCTACCAAATGGGTGTCAAATATGCATTTTTGAATTGTCCATTAGAAGGAAGTGTATGTGGCACAACAACCAAATTTTGTTGTGAAAAATCAAGAATCCAAGTTCTATAGATTGAGGAAGGCGTTGTATGGGATGAAGAGAACACCAATTGTAAGTATACAGTGCAACCTAAGAATGGAGTGTATTGGGTTTTAAGAAAATTTCTCGTTATTGTGAAGATGATATGTTTCTTTTATTTTTCCGAAATAACTATGATGAACGTATGAATAAAAAAATAAAAGTATAGTAAATGAGACACAAGAGTTATACTAGTTCCCCTTAACTTCAAAGGTACATATAGTCCTTCACACCCCGTGAAGGATTTCACTATATTTGATATTGTTACATCCTCACACCAAGACCCTATACAACCCTCTAACACAATCAAGAAAGCACACCATTTTTTGATCTTACAACACACAAAGAAAGAACCCTACTTTTTCTTAAACTTTCTTGTTTCCACAAACTTGGCAAACAAGTTACAGTATAATGATGCATATATTTTTTAGTACATATGATTTTGGATGATTTCCAAAATCCTTACTTTATCTTCTCTTTCCAATAAAAAAATTCAAGAAATATAAACTCTAAGTGCTCAAGATTTGAAGAAACTTTTTTTTCTGATATATGAAAATGAGGCAGTAAAAGTTTATAAAAGATTTGAATATGAACATATAAATTGTTTGAAAATTGTAATGAAACAAGTGAATTTTAATGTAAAAAATGCATGTTATAAATACCTCACTAGATGCATTTTGAATGAGTGGAAGTGTTTGGAAAGTAATCTGGATTTAATTGCAATGATTTAAAAAGGTTTCATGAACATGTGAAATGAAGAGGTATTGTGACGTTTCATATTTTTCACACAACATCAGGAAGCAATCAATTGAATACATAGATCAATCGATTGTTTCAAGTGCAGTGTTTATTTGTTTTAAAAGAAATGCACTGACTAATCGATTATAGGGGATGGTCAATTGATTGTGGAGGTAAAAATGAAGACCCTTCAATAAATTGTGCATTTGTATCAATTGATTGTTTCTTTGAAAATTTTCACTTTTCATAGACATAGGCATACCATCAATCGATTGATTAAATGAAGCGGTCAATTATTGCTTTTGAAAACTTGAAGTTTTGCTAAGTAAAAGATGAAACTTGAAAGTATGTCATGCATAAATGTTAGTGATATTTTAGAATGGTTTAGATGAAAATACTTGAGAACCCAAGGCTTATACATGATTAAATGGCTTATTGTACCTTAGCATATGATCCAATTCCTTAAAATCTTTGATATAAGGATGACTAATCATTTGTCTTGAGACTTATTTAATATTGAGAGACATTTTTCTTCTTTGCATAGATTTGTCTTCATCAAAACATCATCTGATAAAAAGCTTATCTTCACAATCTCCCCTTTTTTATGATGACAAATATGTACATTGATGATTGTGTTTTTCCAAAAAGTCCCCCTTAAGATAAATGTCTCCCCCTTAATTGGTGAATCCTTGAGCTCTTTTAGTCTTTCATCTTATACCATTTGAAAACATTGATTGAATATGAACAAGGACAAAAACACAAATGTACATCATTCTCCCCCTTTTGAAATTATCAAAAAGAAGGGAAAGGTGGGTGAAAATAAATGGTAACCAAGTATAAAAGTATACAAACATCAACACAAAGATCCATACATCTAAACCTAAACAAAGATATGAAACCAAATAGTTTAACCATGCATATCATAGGAATATGAAGTAAAGGATGTCTAAAGCATAACATAATTGAAAGATGTTTTTACTAAAACTAAAAATAATTAAAAATAAGAAAACATAGTCAAACTTCAATCTTGGTTCATATCTTCTTTCCCACTCCTCTTTGAAAAGTTTCCAAACGATACATCATACCCGAAAGTCCAACCAAATCTTGATGAATGCTACTGAATTGTTGAACCATATAGTTCGTAAGCATCTAATTTGTTGGATCGACTTATTGAGTTTGAGGAGGAAAAGCAGAAAGTTCATTCGTTTCTTCAGCTAAGTATGTGACTATTCTTGCATGCTTGTTGTACAAAGCTCTCATTTCGCTGTTAATAATGTCATTGTTAATCTAACAATCCTTTTTAGACATTAGAATTCAGATTTCATTAGAGAAGTTAACACTCCAATACTTGAAGATTTTTGTTAATATTCTTGCATAAGGAAGTCTGCCATATTTCTCATTATGAGATGACATGTGATGCATAAATTTTATACGCCAAATTTACTGAAATCCCATTATTAAGAGCAAACAATAGTTGCATTTAAATATCAGTAATAATAAAACGATTTGAAAACCTAAGAACCAACACATAAATTAAGAAGTAATGAGTCATTCTATCATCGATGGATAAATTACCAACAGGCCAAAAGAGGTGACCAGGGGTTACACTATTTGTCCTTCTTCTCTTTTGGTAATATCTTTCTCAAACAAACAACTAGTAATGTAATAAAAATCCCTTTTATTGTAATTTTCCAAAGCAAGTTCAAGGTTAGCTCTAAGTTCAATACCAACAGAGGAAATTTTGAGGCATTTTCCTAGTTTCTTTATTCTTTAAGAAATATGAACACCCTTAATTGAAGAAGTTAACTTGTATTCCTTATGTTGCTATAAAAAAACTCTAATTAAATCTGGATAGTAAGAGCCATCATCCCTAACCAAATCTTCAATTCCTTGTTTTTCAAAAATAGTAGGAAAATCACAACATTCATAAGGAAATATGTCGAGATTACCGTATTTGGGACCATTGAGCTTCTTTTCATGGAAAAAGGTCATGAATATTTCTCTTTGTTGAGTAGTGGTGAGGAAATTTGATAAGTTCATAGTTAGATTCTTAGAAATTGAGTAAGAAGCCTTTCTTTTTCCTTTCCTTTGAGACGCCATTATTGAAGATCAGGAAAAAGTTGAAGCTTTAATGGATTTTTGCTTGATTTTTAGTGAAGGGAGATGAAGGTAAGTGTGAAACACCTCTTTTTTTGCTTGAAGATGGATGAGTTTTGACTGCTAGGGTTTTCAAGAGGAGTGGAGCCTTTTTTATTTTAAAAGGAGGAAAGAGAATAAAACTTTGATAAAAAATTTGACTAAATTAAAAAAAATGAAAATTCGCGCAGAGGCAATTTATTGCCTTAGTCCTAAAATCAATTGTAGGTGCGATACTATTTTAAAAAATTGACAAAATTTGAGGTATTAATCGATTATTCCCTCTGTTCAATTGATTGTGCATAGTGAAAATTTTCCAAATTTTGTCATGAAAGGCATATGTAATCAAACATAAATATGACATAACATATATTTAATGCAAATTAAAAACACACAAACATATATCATACAAGAATAATCATAACTTTATTAATTCACAAATGGAAAACTTGAAATACTTAAATTAAGGTCGTCTGTTGGAAGAAAAAAAAGTAATTCAAGTAGGGCGTAATCAGTTACTTCGGGCTTGTAACCGGTGACCACACGTTCTAGAGTTAAACAGTGAGTTTTGAGTAATTGGTTACCAGAAGTGCATAACCGATTACCACTTGAGGCAGTAAGTTGTACATAACCGATTGTAAGAAATGCGTAACCGGTTACGACCTTGAAATTTTAGTTATTTTTTGTTAAGTTGGTTAGCTATTGTTTTATGTAGTATTGTATATATACCCCATTAGGTTCATCAAGAAAAAATAACCATTTTTACTCATTCTCTCAAACTATCTCTTTCTCTCACACTCTCTATTGTTGATTATTTTCCACACTTATGTGATTTAAACCCCAACAGATGGAACTTAAGTCACTTATATATATTATAAATTACATTAAACTTAACAATATGTTTGTTGCATTAAACCTAAATGTCTTACGCTTCTCATTCATATGCATCTCCATTAGGTCATGACAATCAATCATGTTTTACATTGAGCTCTTAAGGCATGAGATCTGAGGTTTTCTGTTAACCTGGATTTCCATTATTCAGAAATTATTTCATTCGGCTATCACACTCGAGTTTGAAATAAGACGTTGGATTTTCAATCAGCATGAGCAATTTCTATCAGAGGTTTATCAAAGTAACGTCAGCTTCTCTGAGCCTTCTCAAGGATATTAAATGTTCAGTGTTTCATTAGTGGCCTAATTGAGAATATTTTGAATTAGGGTTTTGTTTCTCATCAGCTTCCTGGGTCATTGATTCGTCAGTATGCACCTAAAATATAGAGTTTAGGATTTCTCACTCTTTGTGTTTAAAACGGGTAAGTGTCGTTCAGTTGAGTTTCACTTGAGGCTAGCAAGTTCAAGGTTGTTTGTGTATGGATCGAGTCATCAGGTTGTGTGTAAATCAAGTGCTTCATGGCTGAAGATTACCAAGGATAAAATTTACTTTCCAATCAGGGTTTGGTGCAGTGTATCGATATTCATGTTTCAATTCATAATATCCTAATTTTAAAAGCATGTTCTTGCTTAGTTGGTTCAAAATGAAGATTTCGACTTATCAGTACTCAAGTGGCCAGGATCAGGTGGACTCATTTTTTATGATTAATCAGTTTGATTAAAGGGGGGGTCTTCTTTGATTTAATGAGTGGCGTTTAAGCTTAACTATCAAGGTTGTAAGTGTTATGGAGGCATATTGCAAAACTCATTCCTTACCCAGTATCCACTTCCATTTTCTAGATTCGATTTATCCATTTTCCATATTTTTAGCCACTTTGTCATTTGTCAATAATCCATATCCATCCACAAACCATTTCCTTAATCTATTTCGTTCATCTTTCAATCCAATTCAGGTTTAATTCCAATCTCATTTTCAAGTGTATTTCCAAGTTTCAATTCATAATCAATTTTGAGTTCACGATCCAAGTTACAAAGTTTCAAATGTCCATATTTCCAATTTTAAGTCAAGCTCATATCAATTTCCATTTCTTTTCAAATTTCAAAGATCAATTTCATGATTCAAGTTCAAATTCATAAACAAATTTCAAGTTCCAAATGCATTTCATGTCTCAATTAAAATCCAATTCATAATTTCAAATTCATTTCAATTTCAAAATTCATTCCAATTCAAGATTAGAATCCTATTTTTCATGTCAATGTCACAAGCCCATAATAATTCTACAAGGAGTCCATAAGCCCATTACAACCAATATTACAAAATAAGCAAAAGTCATTACAATCACAAATAACAAAAATAGCCACTTCCAAATGCCAAAAATAAAGTTCATGAGAAGCCCATTACATCAAGGTCCAATACAAATGTTGCAAAAGAAAAAATAAAAATTGAAGTAGACACAAAAAATGACCAAGTCTTGTATGATCGCCATGATATCCATACATCACATGATTCATTCACCAAGCTGCCCAGCTACAACACACCTTGCCCAAACCTAGACCGCAAGCCAATACACAAGACCAAACCTGCAAAATCGTACCGCACAAACTGCACACCTCCACTACAGCTGCCACAACTTGCACAACCTGCCAAGACATGCTTTCCGTCGAAACAACAACTTGCTTTTTTCTCTATGCCAACCATTTGAAAATAACAGATCAATAACAAGACAAAAACATTTGGTACTGAAAACTAAAAAAGGAAGTTTTGAATTGTTTCAAAGGAGAGGGGGGATTCTTGAGAAAGGCTGAGAACCATTTGAAATAAAAAGAAACATTATGAGAAAACTTGAAACAACTCACCAAGAACAACAATCATAATTCAATCCACTCCCATCAACCTTAGGGGCTTCTCTTTCAAACTTCACTTTTCAACCCTTCTGGTTCTCCCGCTGTTAACCACCGTAACAGAACCAAATATAGCAGCTCACAGTAAAAAGATGAACTACGGCTCAACTTCGTCTTTGTTTCAACACAACCTGCTGTAGCATTTCAAAATCGCAGAACATCCTTACCTTCACCCGCTTACTGTTCATCCACCATTTTCCACAAAAATTATAATCCTCATAAACAGCGAACCACAACATACGCCACACACACCTTTGCCGCAGAAATGAAATCACGATTCAAAACAAGAAGATCCAAGAAGAAAGCAGTGAGTGAGAAGGAAAAAATCTGTGAGTGAGGATGTGTACAGCGGCGAAGAGAGAGAAGTCGGAGAAGGTTGAGACGCGTTCGATTGACGAACGAGTTTGAAGACGATTGTGATATGATTGAACGTGGTTTGTAAAAGAAGAAGTGGAAAACCATTTTTTTCTGAGAACGTGTTTCTATTCCATTTACGCGTACGAGTTTTCCTTTCCTTTGAATTAGGTTTTGTTGGTTATTAGAGCATTCACATCCATCATACCCATTTGTGTTCTTTAAATAGGTCTCACTTATTTTTTTACATTATATTACACTTTTAAATTATTTAAGCAACTCAATTACATTTTACAAATATCCATACAACTCATAAAATTTGTAAAATGGGTCCCACTAAATACCACAAATATCTTATATTAAATCTTTTTACAATCATTTCCAATTAAATGCACATGTGGCACTTGTAGGAACGTTGTTTAATGTGACAACGGTTGCAAATTAAAGAACGATGTTATTATGCAATTATCCATCATTTTCTGACACAATCACTTTGGTAATAATGTAGGAATCATATATTTGTACCGATAATTATGCTCTTAGGATCCAACGAGTCGCACCGCTCCAGCTGATCAAATCAAACCCTTCTTGTTGGAATTTGGGCTATGGAATCAGACCTTTCTATTTCACACCTCCTCCTATTTTTTTTGTTAGCACTCTTGCACCTTCTTTTCTCTTTTTGTGTTAAATCTTCATTTTTTTTATTTTACTACTTAAATTAATTGTTATTTTGGATTTTAATTGTGTTCTGGACTGGGCCAGGACCTGCCCTTCAGTCGAGCAGGCCCAACCCAGTGTTATGCAGGAGAGGCCCAACAAGACCCAATTTCCTCTGTCAAACACAAGCTTTAACAAGGCTCACCAGTCGGTGTCACATCCTAATTTTTTACTTTAAGATCCCACTTCCTTGTGCATTTCTTACATGTTTTCTGTATACTTTTATGCATGTGTTTATTACGGCTAACCAGTTCGTGCAAGTGCAACATCGTCAAATGTAGAGTTCCTGGGATTATTCTATTGGTCGTCTCCTCAAGGCTTCTCAAGAGTTTCGTTGTTTTCCCTAGAGGTTTCTTCAAGACATAGTTCGTATACTAGGTTACGTCATCTTTTTAATTTCATAAAACGTTAAGTCATCATTTGTGAGAAGAAGTTCAGTTTTGGTTGATAATTTAATACGACAAGTATGGATGAGAATCATGAATGAGGTGCATAATTCAAGAGTTTGTGGAGTTTCCCAATTGGTCCCAGAATAAATTAAAAAAGGAGAAAGTTGTCATGAACTTGAATTATAAAATATAAGTGCAAGGTGGACGAAGATTCAAAGGTAATTTAAGGCGCAAAGGATGTCGTAGCCTTGTTTCCAAATCCAGGCCTTATTTAAGTTTGTTTCCAGCTATTTTAAGGCACGGTCAATTTATTTCGAGTTGGTTCTAGGCCATGTCTCAAGTTGGGTTTTCAAGCCATATTTCAAGATTTGTTCCTAGTTTGTTCCCAAACCTTAATCGAGCTCATCCCAAGTTTCAAGCCTATATTTTCAAGTTAGTATCAAGTGTTAAATATAATTCATTGTGTAAATAGATTTGATTTGATTTGATATGATTAGATTTGATTTAGAATATTTTGGGCCTTTTATGTTTTGGGCTAGTAAACCTAAAACTATAAATAGGGTGCCTTGCTTTGTATTCTACATCACAACTGAACAGATTTCACAGTTGCAGTTAGCAAGTGAAAGTTCAATAAGAAATCCCACAGTTGTGGGTAACACATTTTCTCCAAATACTTCTTCTCTCATTCTTCTCTTTCTTGTTTGTTATTCTTCTTCTCTTTTGTTGGTCTTGATAATTACTTGTTATTACCATCATTATCATATTGTGGCTTTGTTCATCAATCTTGAGATCAAGATTAAAGGGAATTCTTCATAGGGTGTGAGGTGAATTTCCAGCATCTGGTATCTAGAGCTCCGGTTAAGAGATTCAAGGAAGGAAGATAGTGATGGCGATGAACTATCCAAACGGAAACTTTCCGGCGACCCTGCCAATTCTCAAGAAAGACAATTATGAGAATTGGTGCAAGCATATTAAGGTGATCTTCTGTTATCAAGATCTTTGGGATCTTGTGAAAGATGGAGTAACATCGCTTAGGGAGAACGCAACGGAGGCGGAAAAGGCAGCACACAAAGAATTGAAGAAGAAGGATTATAAAGCCCTCTTTATAATTCATCAATGTGTTGATCCTGATAACTTTGAAAAGGTTAGTGATGTTGATTCAGCAAAAGAAGCATGGGAGATTCTTGAAAAGTCGTTTGGAGGCGCAGAGAAGGTGAAAGAGGTGAGGTTACAAACTCACAAGAGAACCTATGAGTTGCTTCAGATGGAAGACAACGAAAGCATTACAGATTTCTTCACTAGAGTTACAAGGTTGGTGAATTAAATCAAAGTATGTGGAGAAACGCTGACGACGAAAGCAGTTGTCTCAAAGATTTTGAGATCATTGGCTCCAAAATTCGACCACGTGGTAGTTGCCATAGAAGAGTCTAAAGATCTGTCAGTGTTGATGAAGGAAGAGCTTCAAGGGACTCTTGAGTCTCATGAACAGAGGATGGCTGAGAGAGCTGCAGGAAAGTCGAAAGATATGGCTTTGCGGGCACAAACGGAAAAGGAGAGAAAAGGCAAAGGTAGTTGGAATGGCAACAAAGGAGGAAACCAGTCGAATCAGAAGAAACCTTGGAACCAAGGCAACCAAAGAGGTGGTGCTGCAGGTAAAGGAAGAGGTGGTGGTCGAAAGCCAGACAAAAGCCATATTCAGTGTTTCAATTGCCAGAAGTATGGTCATTATGCTAGTGATTATCCAGAAAGGAAGAAAAATCAAGAGACTGATGCAAAGCTGGCGAAACATGAAGAAGAAGAAATGTTGCTAATGGTCACAACAAAAGATGAAGAAAGATTCCAAGATCAGTGGTACTTGGACTCAGGATGCTCATCACACGTGACTGGAAGGAAAGATTGGTTTGTGAACATGAAGCCCTCGTCGAAGAACACAGTGAAGTTTGCAAATGACAACACTCTAGCAGCTGAAGGTGTTGGTGATGTTCTGATTATGAGGAAAGATGGCAAAAGGTTAACAATTTCCAATGTGTTGTACATACCAGGCATGAAGAGTAATTTGCTCAGTATAGGACAGCTTGTCGAATAGAACTACAAAGTAGTTATCAAAGACAATATGATGAGAGTTCTTGACGCAAGTGGTAGATTAATCTTGAAGGCTCCAATGTCTCAGAATAGGACCTTCAAGATTGGACTCAATGTGATGGAGCACAAATGTCTAGCAACTGCAGCCAGCAGAGATGAGTGGTTATGGCATTTTCGACTAGGTCATCTCAACTTTAATGACATCAGAGAACTGAAGAGAAGAAATATGGTTTCAGGATTACCAGAAATCGACATTCCAAGTGAAGTCTGTGAGGAGTGTGTTCAGTCGAAACAACACAAGAATAGCTTCAGCAAGGATGCAGGAAGGAAGTCGAAGGCAATACTTGAATTCATATACTCTGATGTATGTGGTCCAATCCAGGTGGATTCGATTGGTGGCAATAGATACTTTGTCACGTTTATAGATGATTACAGTCGAAAGCTGTGGACTTACCTCATCAAGAAGAAAAGTGATGTGATTGAGGTATTTTCCAGATTCAAGTCCATGGTCGAAAGACAGAGTGGTCGAAAGCTGAAAATTTTGAGGACTGATGATGGTGGAGAGTATGTGTCGAAAGAGTTCGATACACTATGTGTAAAAGAAGGGATCGTACATGAGATGGTGCCACCTTACACTCCACAGCAAAATGGGATTGCAGAACGCAATAACAGAACCATCATGAATATGGTGAGAAGTATGTTGAATGGAAAGCATCTACCTAAAGAATTATGGGGAGAAGCAGTTTCGGCAGCAACATATATATTGAACAGATGTCCGACGAAGAAGCTTGAAGGAATCACACCAGAAGAATGTTGGTCTGGTGTCAAGCCTAGTCTCAGTCACTTGAAGGTGTTTGGATCTATAGCACATAGACATGTGCCAGATCAGTTGAGAAGAAAGCTTGATGATAAGTCGAATCAGATGATCTTAATAGGATATCATTCGACAGGAGGTTATAAGCTGTTCGACCCAGTGAATAAGCAGGTAGTGATCAGCAGAGACGTGATCATAGATGAGCTTAAAGAATGGGATTGGACTGAGAATGCCAAGAAGGATTTAGTGAGAATCACTTGTGAAGAACCAGCCACTGAGGTCGAAAT
The DNA here is from genome assembly GCA_963859935.3 of Lathyrus sativus. Lineage (NCBI taxonomy): Eukaryota > Viridiplantae > Streptophyta > Magnoliopsida > Fabales > Fabaceae > Lathyrus > Lathyrus sativus. Next base: position 452,202,522 of record OZ012736.1, on the reverse strand, counting down.
AGAAGTTCGACAGGAACCAGTTGCAGATGAAGCAGGTTTAAGCAGACCTCGACGAACAAGACACATGCCTGCAAGGTTGCAAGAATGTGTAATTACATCAGATGATGTAGTCTATGGGGAAGGTGAGCTTGTACATTATGCTTTCTATGCAGATGTCGAACTAGTCAATGCAGCTGAGGCATTGAAAGATTCGAAGTGGATGAAAGCAATGATTAAAGAGTTGGAGTCCATCGAAGTCAATGATACCTGGTCACTTGTGGAATTGTCGCAAGGCAAGAAGGCAATTGATGTAAAGTGGGTTTACAAGGTAAAGGTAAATCCTAAAGGAGAAGTAACTCGACACAAGGCGAGACTTGTGGCGAAAGGATTTCTTCAGAAGGAAGGAATCGACTTCGATGAAGTATTCACACCTGTTGCTAGAATCGAAACAATCAGGTTGGTTGTTGGTCTAGCAAATATGAACAACTGGCACACATGTCAGATGGACGTAAAATGTGCATTCCTTAATGGCCCCTTAGAAGAAGAAGTTTATGTTGTACAACCAGTTGGGTTTGTGAAACATGGTCGGAGCAAACACATTGAAATGAGGTTCCATTATCTTCGAGAGCAGGTAGCAGAAAGGAAGATGAAGTTGGAACACTGCAAAAATGAGAATCAGATTGCAGATATCATGACGAAGGGAGTGCAGGTCGAAGCCTTCAGAAGACTAAGAGTCATGATGAATGTAGACAGTTTAGACACAATGAATTAGGTGGTGTGTTAAATATAATTCATTGTGTAAATAGATTTGATTTGATTTGATATGATTAGATTTGATTTAGAATATTTTGGGCCTTTTATGTTTTGGGCTAGTGTAAACCTAAAACTATAAATAGGGTGCCTTGCTTTGTATTCTACATCACAACAGAACAGATTTCACAGTTGCAGTTAGCAAGTGAAAATTCAATAAGAAATCCCACAGTTGTGGGTAACACATTTTCTCCAAATACTTCTTCTCTCATTCTTCTCTTTCTTGTTTGTTATTCTTCTTCTCTTTTTTTGTTCTTGATAATTACTTGTTATTACCATCATTATCATATTGTGGGTTTGTTCATCAATCTTGAGATCAAGATTGAAGGGAATTCTTCATAGGGTGTGAGGTGAATTTCCAACATCAAGAACATTACACTGTTTGAGAAGCCATTTGAAGTAAAAAAATCACAGGATAAAAGTGTGTTACAAGGAATAGGAATTGAAATTCATATAGCCATTACGCTCGTGAACACCGGGTTTTGTATAGGCAACAAGTTTCAAGATAACTCCTTAGTTCTAAAAGCTAAATACAAGTTTGAATTTTAACGGAGGACTTGATTTAGTTGAATTCATTAAAGAAATCCAAGCGAGGACCTTACATCAAGAGTCAACATATTTAGAGGGACATAATATCTTTTATAAGTTAAGGGCCACCAAAATCAAATTACAAGGGAATTCATGATCCAAAGTAGACAAGTTATTACAATGGAACTCTAGTACAATTTGAGAATTTTGTTTTTTCTACTATCAGTTCCTCTCTCTCAAAATGACTTCCGGTACAATCCCTTTTTCTTCTCACTGGCAGTATTGCAAGAGGATGACGAGAGTTTAAGGATTCAAACATCCAAGACCCATCGCCTTTTAATGTAGTTAACCTGTCAAAACGTGACCGTTAACAGAAACGAGTTGAAGATTAGATTAAGAGGAAGGGAAGTAGGTTCAACCCTCAGTTTTAAACTCATCATTGGGCAAAAATTTGAGCAACCGGAAGGGCAACGGAAGCTGTCACCAGCTTCCAACCAAGCATCGAAAACAGTTTCGGACAACCGTCAGAATGAATGTCATAAGACACCAACAAATCAAAGGCAACAACAACAATTTTGATCCCCCATTGGTTCAGGCAGGACGTCATCATCACTGAATATGAACCCTTTCTCGACGACATTAGACCGACAACATCTGAACTCAGAGAGGTTTTCCTGAAAGAAGAAAAAGAAGTGTTAAAACAGTTCCCAAAACAATTCGCGAAATATTTCTAAAGCAAAATAGAAGCAGCAGATATCGCGATTCGTAAAGCAACATAGATTCATCTACACAAAACTTCAGTATCGAGAGTAAATGGACCAAAGAGTAAAAGATGACAGAACAAAGTCTGAGAAAAAAACATGAGGAGTTAGCCAAGTTCTGATTTACCAACAAAGTATCGACCATAGTTGGAAAAAAAACTTAACTCTCTCCCAAGGCATGCAGTATCAATGCACAAAGACCAAAAGCCAGCCCTACACGTGAAATCAAGAAAGCATGAGATGCCGCAAAGTATACTCTACTGATAAAATCCGATAGACCCCATAATTATGCAGAACTAAGTAAAACAGAACCAAGTAGAAGGATCTGAGATGATGAGTTTTAGAGGAATGGTATTATCATCAGTTTATTACTCGCCCAAACAACTTGCAAGAGGCTCACATCTGAACTGGAAAGCATTCATTACACAAAATCATTTTTTCCCAATTGGAAATAAATCAGATCAATTTAACAGGTCCATTGGCAAATAACTAAAGCCTCAAGACAAATTTCGAAAACTTTCCAAAAAGCTGCCGACATGCATCAGACACAATCAATTCAAAAGGAAGATATTCAATTCAGAATCAACAACATTCAAAGGACGACAATCCTATATAAAGGGGTTTCTCTACAGAATGAAGAGAGGGGGATTTTTGGCAAACAACACACAGAGAACCACAATCTCAAAACTTATCTCTTCAAAACTCCACCGTGCACATCACCGGAGACACCGCCAGAACCATTTCCGGCGCGAACCTCAACCATCACCCACCTTCGAAACCCTCTATCCATCACGAAGCATCGCTGGAAACCGACCATCCGCAGCCAGAACCCTCGTGTTTCCATCTTCAACCATCACCGTAAAAAAAACCCTGCAAAAAACATCAAACCGTAAGTTTTATCGTTTCAACTAACATTGTTGTGTTCCTTCTGTTGATTTTATGTAGGAATATTGAAAGAAAGAACGAAGAAGGAGAAGACGGAGGCGAGAGATGAGGAGGAAATCGCGACCGGGAGGAAGAAGATGAGAAGAAAAACCAGAAGAATGGTGAGACTGAAGAAATAGAAGAAGGACTGGGAAGGAGAGAAGAGAAGATGGAAAATTGCAGAGAAAGGAAAGTGAAAGAAAGCAGGGCGGCAGAAAGGGGGGAAATGGGGATTTAGGGTTTTAATTTTGTTTTATATCATTGTATCATATATGCGCAGGTCTACACTAATGATCACACACCCACGATCATCAGTCGTCCATCACCCTCTAGCTCCATCACGCGATCATCCTTCGCGCCCCCACCTTAAATCCGTACGCCCTCACACCACATTAGATCATCTGCCCCATTTTAATTAACCTTTGCATTAAAACCCTAATTTCCCTTTTAAATAACTAATCATTTTAACTTAATTATTAATCCAATTAATTAACCAGTAATTAGTCTTTTCTAATCAGTTTTTTACTAAAACTAACTAATAACTTTTTATAATTAACTTTCTTTTTATTTTATAAACTTACTTTATTTAATTAATAATTCAATTTCATTTTATTTTATTTACCAATTAATTACTTCATCAATTTAATACTCCTTTTATATAATAATAAAATTGTTTATTTTTTTCTTAATAAGAACTATTTCATATTTAGAATGAATTTTATTTAATAAAACATAATAACAAACTATTTCCTTAGTTAACAAAACTCATTTTATTTAATAAACCTTTATTTATTTAAAATTATTCCTATCAAAACCTATTTAATTCACAATTCTTATTTTCCTAGAAAAACTAATATAACTTTTCTTAAAAATAAAAAAACTAAAATCAATCTTCCTACAATTTAACCAATCGCTCTCTTTCCATCTCCTAATACCAATTCGAATATATGCACGCCCCGCGTTTGTCTGTTTTAGCGTTTCATATCTGCTCATATGGATTTTACTTTTATCGTTATTTATTTTACCGCATTGCATCACGTCTAAAGGAAGAATCTACGCATGACTTAATACTTGTGTGTATGCATCTCATCTTGCATCATAATTCCTCATTTGATCCTTGATCCTTTTCAAGTTGATCACTTAAGTTTAGATCCTACCCCATAAGGAGAACCTTTTTTCTTTACAACTTAGATAAACAATCTATACTCAATTCAAACTTTTCTCCCCATTAGAGAATTAGATGTTAGTCATCTTGACAATCGAGAAATAAATCTTCTACCCCATAACAATACAATCAAGATATAAGATCTTTTCCGTTTGAGAGTGATAATGGCATTCTCGTCGATCACAATCTGGATTTCTAAACCCTTCTCTCAAGACGATGCAAAGACCATCTCTTATAAGTTGTGGTGGTTAAGTCGAGTGGTTCTCCCTCGAGATGACAACTCGTCTTTTCTCCTAGAACCAATCAATCAACAACCCTTATCCCTTTGGAACCTTGACCATAGTTAAGAACTTCCTCAAACCTTTTAGGGGAACTACAAATACTTTTATTCCATTCTCGTCAGGATATATAGGCACAAGATGCGACGTCTTGGCGAGTATACTTAGAATTAAACCACTAGGTCTTTTCCCTTAAACAGATAACCGATAGCAATAAGCAACATAAAACAAGAGGTTCCTGTAGAGTACTACAGAAACTTAGGATGCTAGAACCTTCCTAAGTTTAACCAACCTCAAACCTATAACTCTCTAGCTTTTTCATTTGCATTGCATTGTGGGTAATTTGATCTTTTTCCCTTTCTTTGGACAAATTAAAGACCGGTGGTGAACTAATGAATTAAGGCTCAAATTAATTAATAATTTCACATCCAACTCTCACCGCGACAGTCGGGCAGAAGACTCTTTTGACGGGGAAGCCCACGCGCTTCCCCTAAGTTCTCCACGTGTCCCCCACGCAGAGGCACATCATCAGGAAATTATCCACTTCCGAAAGAGATTGGTCAACCCACCTTTCAAAGATCATGGGGCAGTTGATCCAAGGCGAAGACCACGTGCTGGTATTCACTACGTCATGTAAGTCGTGGTAGTTACTTGTGTTGGGCTTGCCAATCCGACCTAATGCAATGTAACCGTTGGCCCTGCGTTGAGGACACATTATAAATACCCTCTTTCACTAGAGGGTCGGGTATTTCATTCATTACACATTCTCTCTGTACTCGCTCTCTCTAGTTCCGACTCACTTAAGCATGAGAGCATCTTCCAGGTACAGTCCCTTTTCTCCTCCACAACACCGGTGAAGGTAGCAACTCACGACGCGTGGCAGGCTACTGATTCCTTTATGATCAGGTAAGATCAAATTGTAATTTAAATTTTTTTAGTTAGTTAACTACTACTTAATTTCAAATTATTATTTAAATTTATTTAGTTAATTAGTATTAGTATTATATTTCTAAATTTTGTTTGATTTAAACTTAACTTTTTTAGATTAATTAACTTTTCTTATTTACAATTAAATAAAAATTTCAAAAGTATTTTCTTAATTAGCTTTTAAATTAATCCTTTTAATTTTGACTTTTGTTTATAATGTAATCATTTAGAAATTACTTGTGATCGTCTCGATTTTAATTTTCATTAACTTCTTTGACTTCTAATCTTATGACTGGGTAGCTTGTAGCTAAATTCCTTAGTTTGGAGTTTTGTTTCTTCTTTCTGTTTGATCATATGATCTCGATTTTTTATCTCAATTGTGTCGTTGCTCATTATTTTATGTTCATCATACATATTTTGTCATATTATTTCTCTTTACTTAATTCTAATATGTACTTGATGCACCCTCCTATTGATATTTGACACGTTTACATGTTCATGTACTTACTTGAGTCTTGATATTTTTGTTTGATCCTGTTGTTTCTCTCTTGATTAATCTTTTTGATGATGATATATCTCCTTGAGGACTGTTATGTGCTTTATATATATATATATATATATATATATATATATATATATATATATATATATATATATATATATATATATATATATATATATATATATATATATATATATATATATATATATATATATATATATATATATATATATATATATATATATATATATATATATATATATATATATATATATATATATATATATATATATATATATATATATATATATATATATATATATATATATATTGATTATTTGTTTGCTTGCGAGTTCACATGTCGAGTATTTTCTTCAAATCAGACTAAAAAACTTAGTGACTATGAAGTATTTTTTTAATAAAAGATGAAAAGAGAATTGGAATGGTATCTTCGAGTTCTCTCTTTGATTGTTTAAGTGTGAGGAGTCTTCTTCACACTCGAATAATTGTCTTCTCTAAAAGATTAATAATCCACTTTACATCAAATATTTTATAATAAACTAAATCAAAACTAATTTCTCAATCTCTTAGATGAGAGAGAGAGAGAGAGAGAGAGAGAGAGAGAGAGAGAGTCGAGTCTTCGATTCACTCTCCTGATTATTTGTGCCTGATGAGCCTTTCTTAAGCATTCAACTCATTGTCATCCATTTAAAATACTTTAACTATATCGAAATTTCACAATTAAGGTAGAAGAAGAGAGAGAGTCGAATCTTCGATTCACTCTCCCGATCACTTGGGTCCGAGGAGCCTTTCTTAAGCATTCAAGTAATCGTCATCCAAATAAAATATCAACACATTAAATCAACTTCTCGCCTCCGTGCGATAAAAACTCTTTCTTAAAAGGACATGTTATTTCCGTTCTACCACAATATAGGTAACACATAAGACTCTACGAGCGAGCGGCAATACACCTAACTACTAGAACACGAATGTTAGCATCGTCCATAAAAAACACCAACCAACTGCAGCCCGAACGAAGGACGCTCTGATTCTTCACTCCTTTCGAGTGAAGATACATAGCAACAAGGGCTCTAATATTTGGCGAACACCCTAATAAAAAACTACCATTTTCCCCTTAGGAAACAAAAACTATTTTCTCATACTTTTTCGCCTTATTCCCTTAGAAGAAAACAGACAAACTTGGCCAACATTGCCCACGAATCGAACTCAGAGGTTCCCGTTGAGTACAACAGACGTGAGGGGATGCTAATACCTTCCTCTCACATAACCGACTCCCGAATCTAGAATGTGGTTGCGATGACCATGTTCTTTCCCTAAAGGTTTTCTCGATATTTTCCTTTTCCTCTTTGGGATAAATAAAATCTGGCGGCGACTCTGTGTTTTCCGCGTCCATCACGAAGGTCATTAATATTTTTTGAAGTGCGGCAATGTTGGATAAAATATAATGTGTATTACTTAAATATTTTAATAATCCAAACTAACAGAATTACTTGTATATTAAATATTTTTATAATATACTAGCTTAAACAAATTAAACTACTCATCCTTTTATATTTTTATAATATATAAGATTGTGAATATGTACATTGATTCATATGAATCTTGAATCATAATGATAAATATCGAATCATATCTACTATTAATATAAGAAAATTAATTACCACCATTATTACATTTAAACCATGATCAAGGTTAATATGAAAGCTTTTTTCATGCCCATAAATATAATTTTTGACCCCTAATCATTTAAGTTATTAATAAATAATAATATTTTTATTTATTCTATACATTTGGTTCATTAATAATAATTAACCTTTTCGTCTTTTCAAATCAACAAGTTTTACAATTTTTAATCAACTCTATCTTCCAACTTAATTTATTTGTCTTTTTGTCTTTCCAAATATATGATCTTTAAACATGCTATCTTTCTTTTAATTTTTTGCTCTTTCCAAAATATCAGAAATTATAATAGTTGCCTCCCTATAATCATTCATTGTTTCACCTTCACCATATTCCATTCCATTGATATAACTTCCTTCTATAATCATTTATTGTTTCACCTTCACCATATTCTATTCCATTGGTATAACTTCCTTCTCTGCATCTTCATTTGTTCATTCATCACTTATGTACTCATTCCCCTAATTATTAAAATAGTTTTCAACTTGCAAATCAAAAAGGTATGTCTTCTTTCTAAGTTTCAAATCAAAAAGGTATTTACAATTAAGTTTCCCTAAACTTTAAATAAAAGATCCATTATTCTCTTCTACCATCATTTGTATTTTAATCATCCATTTTCTCACTTGAAAGTATCCTTCATTCTTTCCCTAAATTCTTTAGTCTTTTTCGATTTACAATTTGCAACTCAAAAGGTATATGATTTGATTTTTACTTATAGTAATCAATGCGTAATTTTGTTTGTTGCAACTATATAATTTGTAATTGATCTTACCGATTGATCAGAACTTAAAGTGGATCAGAGACTTCGTCTACGATGCTGGAATCAAGGAGAATAGGGTGTACCTGCAAGGCACTCTGATGCTAAAGTAAGAATTGGGAGATAAGAAGGCAAGTATAAAGTAAGTGTTTCTTAGGATGATTATTGGATACCTTACCCTCTTAAAGGAGATAGTTTTTATAATGCCCCTAGCGCTTGACCATTGGTATCTATTTTCGGACCGAGATAACCGTTTCCCAAAAATAGGTAACTGCCAGAAACTAGCTGTTGAGACGGACAATTGTGCTCTGAATTAGTTGTTTCTTTGAGTTGGGGCATGGTCATGGGCAAGAGCGTCGTGATCGTTTCTGGATGGTTGAACCGTGCGTGACAGGAATAAATGTGATGAAGGATAGCTAATCCTAGGGGTCAGGTGGTCAGCCCTCCTCAACTGAGGGGCAGAGTAGAAAATATTTTCCCTTGCCCTTAACTGGCAGGGATTAGGCTATTGGATTGTTCTGGGTGCAGAAGTGGATTGGGTCATGCCTAGCCATTGGGTCAGTCCAGAACAGAAGCCTCCTAAATCGTTGCTCCTGAG